>SNQJ01S0107584.1:27517-49370 GCA_010110895.2 Picea sitchensis | reverse complement strand
TAGAAGAAATATTTTTCTTTATCCTCCCATAGCTTGGAGTGATAACAATGTATTGGTTCAACGCTGGTCGGAGTCCAGCTCTAGCCCATCAAAGGAAATGGCGTCATAAAAAAAATGGTATCCATAATGTATGTTGACATGTAAAATGGGGTAAGTTTTCCTTTAGATTTCAATGACTGATACTCTGTGATTTCCCTGACCAAATTGTCCGATAATATTTTGGCCCAATATAAGGAATATCCCTCTGCTACTGTATGCATGATTGGTACCCATGGTAATAAGAAATGAGTATATCTTTCCTTCCCGAAAAGTCTACATAACATCATGGCTACATACATCATGTGAGGCTCTAATGATGCAACAACATATACACCATGGGTGTCTACTCTAAATTTCTTAGGATGTGAGCACCAATCCTTGATCAAGTCAGGTAATTTCTTTCCATATTGCGTGCATTCTTTTTTGTTTAAGTCCATTAGGAAAGTGGCATTATAAATGTAATTGGGAACTAGGGATAATTTGTACATCACCTGGAAATTCTCTGGTCCGAAAGACCCAACTGCAGATTTTTGTGAATTGCATATGCTCCTGGTTGAGAGGTCAACATTCTCCAGCTCCCAACCAATCATACCATTATAAGCAATGAGCCTTGGCCATGCAACTATTTTATGCAGCTCTGATTGAGCAACATATTTGTATTTCGTAACCTAGGTTTCAGTCACCTCATCGCCCAAATCATCTAGGCAGTTGATAATTTTGTATTGTAGAATATCAAATACCTGCGTCCAGGTTTTCACGGTATCTATGGTTCTGGGTGAAGTGTCTGAGAGGAAGTCTGTGTTCGGGTTCGAGATTTCACCATACGCTTTAGCTGTTTTTCATGGAGCCATGATATCACGAGCTCAGAAATCTGTTACCTGTTACAGGAAATGCACAAACTTCTTGTTTCTCTCAAGCTTGCTGTTCTGTGAAAATGCAAATGGAATTCAAATTTTAATATCTTTTTCACCTGAAGTGTATCAATTTATGCATACCTTCACTGACAATGTATTTGTTAACTTTAATGGAAAATCCAGGCTGTGATCTGCAATCTTATTCAAAATCATTTCCGTAGATCCGTTATAAATTCCATTTAATGTTTGGTAGTTTGCGATCGGGAGGTTGTATGGATGAAATTTGAATTTTCCTAAACTACGATTCAACAAAAAATTAACACGGGATAATAGTGTTTAGCCCATTAATTAATCATGTTTAACCATAATTATTTTTGGTCTTTCGGACCTCGAGATATCCGATAATAGCTAGCTATATGATCTCTGAAACTCAAAATCGCACAGGGATTAATTATTTTTTAATTGTCTTTAATCTTTAATTAACCCTGCTTAATGCTTAAGGCATTTTGGGAGTTTGGCCTTCATGAATTTATAATATGATAGATGACGAATTCTCAAACTTTGAAAGTGTGAAACCACTATTTGATTTTTTGATTGGGCTTAATTCCTTTTTAGGTATTTATCATTTTATGTGTTGGAAAACTAACTTTATGGTGCTTTGACAGGCCACTACTCGCAATAATGTGTCAAAGCTTAGGAAGATGTATGTGTACGATGATTAAGACCCTTTGAACACCTTTCAGATATCGGGACTTTGGAGTTTCTACATGGTGAAATGCACAAAGCGTGAAACTCCGAAACCCGAAACCCGAAACTCCGAAGCAAGTCTCTAGAGGCTTGACCTTTTTAACATTCAGTCGGCTCCAAAACGTTCAGAAAAAGGGATCATTTGATTGATGAGAGAAATGGATCGACAGTGGACCTTATGTACTCCTTAAGGATAGGAGACAAAATGATTTTATTATTGGAGTTCGATTTTGAGATGAAGTAAAAAGAAAAAGGGAAAAGGGAAAAGCTTATAATTTTAAAAGTTTTCTGACAAGACCGAAGGGAATTTTTTCATACATGAATGTGCCCCATGGGGTGGTGAAGGTTGTTTTCTCTTTGTCTTCTCCAAGTACTGCTATCTATTTATAACCATAATATCCATCCATCATGGAAATTCTGTGGGAACCTACTACCCTTTGCAAAATATGGTCCATCTTGGGAAAATGATAGTTGTCTTTTAGAGAGCACCTGTTTAGGTTCCCGAAGTCAACACACAAGCGTATTTATCCACTCTTCTTCCTAACAGGGACCAAGTTGGCCACCAAATCTGAGTACCTCAAGGGCACAATGATTTTTGCATCAAGCATTAGTTTAAATTCTTTTTCAATAATAGACATTAGCAAAGGATTGAATTTTCTAATTTTCTTCCTAAATGGCTTTGAGCCCGCCTTCAGAGGGATCTTGTTTTGAATGATGTCAGTGTCAAATGTCTTCAAGTCTTCATAAGACCATGCAAAAATATCAACAAATGTTTTCCTGAGGCAGGCATACTTATTTCTTTGTTCTTCTGGCAGTGCCTTGGATATTTTGACTACTTTGGGACTTGCAATTATCCCAATGTTGCAGTCCACTACTTCTTGTTCCTAATTTTTCATGGCTTCTTTCCTGGAGACATCATTGTTGTCAAATAGCCTCTCCAATGGCACTAGACCTCTTGGGGTATGGTTTGTTTTGATTTCCACAATGTTGTGGCAAACCATCTTTTTAGAAAATGAGATGTTTGATGATTTTCTTTTTCATCTACCTCATTCTCTCAATCAATGGAGATATTTGAGAACTCTTCAATGGTTTGTAGGAACCTTTTGAGATCCAAGTCATCACTAAATACCTGACAATGCTAGATGTTGTCTGGTATGGTTGTCCTATGTCTGAAATCCTCTTCATACTTGAAATTTGGACCAATGGAGGTTTAAAAGTCCTGGAAGCCAAGGATAAAGAATTTTCCCTCTGATCAGCCTCCCTAAGAAGAAAGGAAATATTAAATGCTAGAAAGAAGTTGTTGTTGGATTACTTAGAGGGGGGGTGAATCAGTAATAGAGCAATTTAATCATTTTTAACCATATAATGCAAGTATTATATCAATGTAGCATTATCATCCAATAATTGCAGAGTAAATAAACAATGAACAAATGAGAAATCATACACATACACAGTACACCAATTTTTTTACGTGGAAACCCAAAGCGGGAGAAAACCATGAAATGTTTTTTCTTATATGTCTTGAAGAATTACATTCATTGGAAGCGCCAACTTCTTTTTTTTTCTAGCTGCAACTGGAAGGACGCTCCAACCCCCTAGTTTCTCAGGATACAACCTGAAGGAAGCTCCAACTCCCCAATTCTTTGGCTACAATCAGAAGGAGGCTACAACCCCCTATGTTCTCCGGCTACAACCCAAAAGGTGGCTACAACCACTTGTCCTTGCCTCATCCAACCACCCTGAAATATAAGTAGAATGATGGAACCACTGTCACACTATCACTGTGATATATACTGCTGTAAACTTGTACCAATCAACCTGTACCATAAAAAAGTGCATCAACCATGGACCAAACTATACCAAACAACCTGTAATAAACATGTACCATAAACAAGTGCATCGACCATGCACCAACCTGTACCTCAACCTATAATCAACTTGCACCATAAACAAGTTCTTCAAACATGCACCAACATGTACCTCAACCTCAACCAATATCCCTCATCAATTTCATCATCCAAATCTGATTTGTAACTCTGTAATAGACCCGGTTTATATGATCACATACCTTCAAACCTTCCTTAACTTTAACAACAAGAGACTAGCATTTTATCAAACTTTACTTTAGTCTCACATGACTAATTTTGGATTAGTACACAACCCTAACTTGCAATAATCATAATTATGTACCTATAATGAATAAAGGTATACAAATGGTACACAATGTTCTCCGGTGCCTTTTGTGCAATTACTCCAGATTTCACTACTTGGAACCTCTCATAAAATGAGTTATAGCAAAAATGACATACCTTGTTGAATTCTGGCTTATTCTAGAGATCGAACTTGTAGAGAATTTCCCACACGAAATATTTTTTGTATAGATCTGAAAATGGTACACAACATACTATGGACTGTACTCTAACCAATACATTTGGTATTACTAAATTTGGATATGTTATGAACAAGTTATGACATTTTTACCCGAAATACTTGTTTTAGACTAGCCACAAACCCTATTTTCCATGGAGTGTAACTCCAAAAATAAAATGACCCACAAGCTGAAAGTTTTATCACAACTACTTGGATATTTTTCCTCAATGACCTCCAAATTTCATGATCTGAATCATTCTAGAAAAAACGTTATTGCAAAAATGGTGAGATGACATGTAAATAACATACCTTAGAAAGCATCATCAAAATAATTTGTGCTCCCTTGAATTTCGACCTTCTTTACTTCACCTTCCATCTGAAATTCGGCTTAGATATCCTTTGGTTACCTCAGTCACTTGTATATATTCAATATGCTCAAGTGTGATATCCTTTGGTTACCTCAGTCACTTGTATATTTAATATGCCTCTTATTTATACTTTTATATCCCTTTGGTTACCCCTACCACTTGTATATTTAATATGCCTCTTATTTATACTTTTATTTAGCTTCCCAAGGTTACCTTCTAACCATCTTAAACCACTTTCCTATTTTAGGGTTAACCCAATTTCTCTAACCACTTGTCCACTTAGTATTTCTCCATTAAATTTATTATTTAAATAATATATTTTGTATCCACTTTGGACTCTTATAGTACACCTTATATCACTCTTTCACCTTTATTATTTACCTTCTAAAAAATCTCTTAAAACCACTTTCCCTATTTTAGGGCTAACCCAATTCTAAACACTTTGTCCACTTGTTAGTAATTCTCCATTAATTTTATTATTTAAATAACTTCTCTTTTGTATCCATTTTGACTTATAGTACACCTAATAATTTCACTTTTATTATTTAAATAAATTCCTTCTTTGCAAACACTTTGACTACTTTGACCTTTGGGGCTTCTAGATGCACTCATGAGGGTTCTCCACTTCAGCAGGCCATAACTCTCTAACCTGGAGGAGTTATGTGATGTTCAACATACCACTGAAATTGCATGACATGTACTATCCATATAGAATAGTATTACCTGCAAATATATCAAAACTCATACCATTATCTAGTAAAAAACTTGGGTCCATTACCCAAACCTTTGTGCTACTGTATTCTTCAAGGGTTGACATCAATGACAACCAACCCACTAATCAATAATATCCCCTTTGGCATTGATGGAAACACTCATGAAATACTAGAGTCATATGACTCATGCTCCCCTCAGGACTATCGCCTCGGAACCATGCCTCTATCCCTCTCGTGATCCGACATAAAGATATCCTCCTTTGTTATCAATGGCAAAGGTATCTTTCCATCCGTGGCTACTCTAAACTAAATGTCCTTGAAACTCCCTTGACTGAAATCATCCCTGAACTCCATCTCCGGGACATGAACTCCCCTCTTTATGGTGCTTCCTTGTGTATATCGAAGACATATAAGAAAAGAATTCAAAAGCATCTATTTTGAGTAGAAATTACTTTGAGTCTCCTCGCTAAGATACTCAAAGGCTTCTCTTTGAAGCTGCTTGTGTATATGTTTTCCACTTGTTCTTTGTGCCCACATATTCAACTATGATATTATTCTCTCGCAACTTGTTCCCCGTAGAAAGTGATACTTGATTGGAATGTGGTTCATCTTGGAGTGCACCATCAAGTTCTTTGAGATAATCGGGATGCATGCTTTTGTATTATCATAATAGGATTGGAATGGTCTACCATACTCAACCTCAGATATCTTTCGAGTTTTGTTTCATCCATATAGAACTGGGTACCATGTCACAAGGTAAATATACCTTCCCTACCTATAGATATGGATACTAATGATTGTTTCTTTAGCCATGAGATACTAAACATTCTCACCCAAGTAGGAAACTGCCCACTGGTGCTTTGTTGGTATCAATGCAACCTACCCAATCTACATCCGTAGGCACAAGGATATATCCTTTTCCCTTTGATACCATAATGTTGATGCTTGGTTGTCATTGATGTCAACCCTTGAAGAAAGCCCCATAGCAATGCTAGTTTGGGTAATGGACCCAATATTGTTTGATGTAAATATGACTCATTATTCCTTTTTTTATGGTTGATAAGAAGTAAATATGGATGAACTCCAAAGTGGTCCCCTTATGGTGGTGCCCCTCACCGGAAGACGCTTTGTGGAGTAAGAGAACCCATGCTTTAATTGTGGGATAATGAGATGAGGGAATTGTCAAGGAAAATATCCGGTATTGATATGCTTATCATGTCATTTCCGTGGTATGTGGAACATCACATATTCCTCACGGTACAGAGTTAAGGGCTATGAGAAGTTGGAGACTCTAGGTTTGGGTAATGGACCCAAGTTTGTTTGATGGGTAATCTGTATGAGTTATGATATATTTTCAGATAATACTATTCTATATATGATAGTACATGTCATGCCATTTTTGGTGGTATGTAGAACATCACATAACTCTCATGGTTTGAGAGTGCTGACCTACAAAGTTGGAGGACCCTCATGTCATCTAGAAGCCCCAAAAGGTCAAAGTAGCCAAAGTGGTTTAAGAGATTTTAAAAGGTAAATAATAAAGTGGAAGTGGGATGAGTGTATTATACTTCAAAGTGAATACAAAATAAATTATTTCAATAATAAATTTAATGGAGAAATTAGAAGGACCCAACCCCAAAATAAGGAAAGTGGCCAAGGACCTAGAAGATGTTGTTAAGGAAGCTACTTGGAGAGTATAAATAAGAGACAAGGGTTCTCTCATTTGAAACACACTGAGAATAGTGAATATCCATAGGTGCTTGAGGAAACCAAACGATATCTAAGCCGAAATTATTAGGAAAGGAATAAAATAAGGCCGAAATGAAAGGAAGGATAGATTCTTTGATGGTGCTTTCTAAAGTACGTTATTTACAGGTCATCCCAACTACTTTTCGCTTTAACATTTTTCTATAATGATTCAGATCATGAAATTTCTATGTAAGGAGAAAAACATATCCAAGTATCCTGTGGGTAAAATCTTACCGTGGGTCATTGTATTTTGGAGTTACACTGGTGGAAAATAGGGTTTTGTGGCTAGTCTTTGAACTAGTCAAAATCGTGTTTAGGGTAAAACGTCATAAATTTCTTCCATAACAGATCCAAATTTAGTGGAGAAAAATGTGTTGGTTATGGTATAGTCTTTAGTATTTTGTGTAATAATTTCATCCATTCATCAAACATTTTGTAAAGGGCACGCTTCACAAAGGTCGCTCTCTAGAATAATGTAATGTCAAAGAAGGTGTGTCATTTTTGATATAACTCATTTTTGAGAGGTTCCAAGTATCACTGAGGAATTGTAGAAAACACACCTAAGAACATTGTAATCAGTTTCAGATCTTTATTCATTACAAGTACAAAGTTAAGATTATTTAAAGTCGTGGTTGTTGATCAATCCAAAACTATTCATGGAGACTAAAGAAAAGTTTGATGAAAAATGCTAGTCTCTTTGTTGTTAGTGTTATGAAGGTTTGTAGGAATGCATACACTAGGTCTAATACATAGCTACAAAACCATTTGGATGATGAAATTGGATGAGGGCTTTTAGTTGGAGGTACATGTTGGAGTAAGCATGGTTGGCATAGTTGATGAGTTGGCACATACACGGTGTATACGGCGATGTTGGTACATATTGATGAGTCATAGTTGATGAGTAGTCGCATTAATACGATTGGTACATGGTTGGATGCACATGTTCATGGTACAGTTGGATTACATGCTATTAATTCCAGATATCTCACAAAGGATAGTGCATGGTTCCATCGTTCTACTTCTGCTTTAGGGTGGCAAGACGGGGCGAGGATAGGTGGTTGCAGCCACCCTCCAGCCAGCCGAGAACATTGTAGCCAGGACCCTTCTAGTTGTAGCCAAAGAATTGGGGATTTGAGCTCCCAGTTATTGTAGCCGAGAAACTAGGGGGTTAGAGCCTCCAGCCTCTCTGTGCCTAGAAACAAAGCAGTTGGTGCTTCCCAATGAATGTAATTTTCACATTACATAAGAAAACAAATTCGGTTTTCTCCCATTTGCTCTATGTAAAACACCGTGTAATCGTGTATATGTGTGATTGTTTATTTCTTACTACTCATTATCGATAATAATTCTACATTGATATAACATTTGAAGAAAAAAGGATTATAATTACCGCTATTAATGATTCATCTCCCCTCTCAAGAATCCAACAATTGGCATCATAGGAGGTTCCTTCAGAAATCGGGCTTTAACAACTAAAATGTAGATCATGGAGAGTACCAACTCATATAAAACATGGATCGTTTGAAATCAATTCTCAGATGGACAACACCAGTTGTTCCACCATCAAATGACAAAGAAATGAAACTCAATGAGAATAAGTCTTAAAGCCATAAATGCACTTTTCATCGGTCTCGATACAATATTCACCAAAGTTGCACATTGTGAAATATGCTAAAGAGATTTGGGACAAGCTTCTCAAATATTTATGAAGAAGATTCAAAAGTCAAAGAAGAACAAAGATTCAAACTTACAGAGGTCAGCTTGAACAACTAAAATGAAGGTATCATGAAGATATCACAACTCACTTCTTATGAGTCGATGAGACAAAGGAATGCAATCATAGGATTGGGAGAAGAAATCAAGAATATGTAATTGTTGAAAGGTACTAAGATCTCTTCCCATGAGATTCAACCCTAAGATAATTTAGAAGAAAGATCGGATCTAAAACTCAATAAGCACATCTAACCGCATAAATCTACATAACATATGAGATGAGAACTCAAATACAAAACAGCATGTAAAGAAGAACCGAAGAATCCAAAGATCAAAGCAAAAAGAAAAGGAACAAGAAGAACAGGAATGTTGACATCTTGAAGATGATGAAGAAGTGGGCTACTGGCCAAAAAAATCAACAAGGAACCAAACGATAAATACATAAAAGTTTCCTTTAATTTGTTTTAATTCAGATGGTATTAATTTTCTAACAAATGTCCCCGCTAAGAAAAAAGAGAAATGATGTAGAAGGTTACTCAAAAGTCAGATAAACATATAAAGGTAAAGAACTACAAAGAAAGTTTCTAAGAAAAAACTTTGTACCAAAGAAGACATCTCATCATCATATGAAGATGAAGTCGTTGACAGTGAAATAGGAGAGTTCTTTTATGGCGTAGGAAGACCGTGGTAGAATATCCTAAGTTTTAACATTACTATCAACAGCAAAAAATCTTATCTTGACAAGTCCTAACTTGGATACACCGACAAAAAGGGATCAAGCTCCAAAAACAACAGAGTAAGAAACAAATCCAAAAATTTACGCAATAAACAAAGGGGATAAAAAGATACAAGGAAGATTACAGTGGGATACCCTCCACTGAGAGATTCATATTTCATAATCAACTAATGATAGATAGGCCTCAAGAAGAAGAAGATTCATAAGAGCACCTCCTTTATAAGATCTTCAACTACCGTGTATCAAACCATATTTCTTGGTTTATGTTATGCACATATAATAATTTTGGACATAAAGCTATAAATTCCAAGGAGCCAACATGAACAATAACTACTTTGGAGCCATACACAAAGGGTTGTTCAAGAAGACCTAGTGAAACACGTGAGAAGAAGTTACAACTGTGTTTGAATCCTTGAGCAATCAAGTGGAATGTTACAGCGTAACAATTTTGGACACACATGGCCAAAAATTGCGTAATCGATATCCTCCAAAGAACCTCAACAGAGTCACAAACAAGAACCTTTAGAAATGACATTGATAAGAAAACAAGATCAATATAGCAATGAAGAATGCAATACCACTTCCACAAGCTAAATAGAAGAAACGTGGTCGGTATGTTAACAGTGGATTCTCAAACACATGACATGTGATAGAGATAATTTTCTTACATTACAAAAAGGAAAGAGATGGATCAGCCTCTTGAAATGATGATTCATCCAAAAACATTGAAAGCACAAACCGAATTGGAAACAAGAATGAAAAAGGCAAAAATCGTTCTACCAAGAGAAGATAAGGAAACATAATCTTTAAGGTGGAGTCAAATGTGTGAATTAAGGTCATAAAGTTATTCTCGATTCACAAAAGTGTGAGATAAGAAAATAAGGTTCGTGGAAATTGGTCGCTACGGCCGCAGAAGAACTTCAAGCAACATATATATGTGTTAAGCTTAAATTGAAAACGAAAAGTGTTGTCTAGGAAAGGAAGATGAAAGCGGGCTATGGCACAGAAGAATGGGTCATTACGAATTTCGACAACCTGTCAAAGTCGTAACAAAAAGAGAAGCAAAGGAGAAATGCCCCATATCATCGAAACCAACCAACACTTTGTGCAAGCATTTCCAACAAGGAAAGCAAACAAAGACCAGGTTCAAACTAAAGGAATATTCAACAACAAAAAACCACCTGTAAATTGTGCATATTGATATATTTGGAACAACTACAACAAAAAGGCTTAAAAGGTGTGAGAGATAATTTGTTGTTAGTTGATGATTATATAAGAATGATCACAGTTTTCTTTCTCTCAAGAACAAATCAATCTTTGAAAATTCTGATCTACAAGGAAATGGTTGGAAAAATGATGGATTCAAGAATAAAATGCTTAATATCGGATAATGGAGGAGAATTCTCAAAGGAATTTATGGACCATTGTAGCAATCATGGAATAAAAGACAATTCTCCTCTCTGTCACTAGGACACCTCACAACGTAATGGATTTGTTGAAAGAAAGAACAGACAATACAAGAAATGGCCTCGAACAATGATAATGGATTCAAAGTTGACGCACATTTTGGACACGTGCAATGCATACAAGAGGTTCACATTCAAAATGCAGTAATGCTCAGAAACAACACCGGAGGAACTCCATACAAGCATGGAAAGGAAGACCAACAAATGAAACACTTCAAAGTTTTGGAAGCAAATGCTACATCAAAAGAGAAGATGGCGTATCAAGTTTGACTCTCGTGGACAAAGGAATACTTGTTGGTTACTCAAGTACAAGGAAAGCATACAAGGTTACAATATAAGACGTTCAAAGTTGTGGAAAGCATCAACGTAACAATTGATGAAACAAAGACCGTAATAAAATAAAGAATAAAACAAATCAATGGAACAACTTTTGAAGAAGAATATGAAAAAGAAGAAGAAGAGGGAAGAGAAAGATGAAGAAAACTGATAGAAGTAGAAGAGAAAGTTCATCAAGTATCTCCAAAGACACCTAGAAAACGAAAGGTACGTATAATCATCCTCGTGATCAGATTATTGGAACAAACACACCTAACACTCTTATCCTTAATTGAACCAAATTGCTTTTGAAGAAGTCACAAGGATGAATTTTGGAATAAGGCCATGGATGACAAATTGATCAAATAGAGAAAAAATGACACTTGGGAATTGGTTCCAAAACAAAAAAATAAGAATGTGATCAACAAAAAAAATGGGTTTTCTCGTGGAATAAACGAATGAAGATGGACAAAAGTTAAGGAATAAAGCTAGATTATTTGTAGCTGATATGCAATGCATTGAAAGAATCGACTTCCCTTTGAAGAGACATTTTCCCTGGCCATACAGGAATGGAAGAAATCCATTTGTTTTTTATCTTATGCATGCTCCAAATGTTAAAGTATATCGATGGACGTGAAATCAGCTTTCCTCATCGGGGAACTTGAAGAAGAAGTCTACATTTTTGAACAACCGTAAGGATTTCCTCAAATTGTCGAGAACACGATATGTGTAAATTAAAGAAGGCCTTATGACCTTAAAACAAAATTCCTCTAGAGCAGGTACTCCCCCTAGGGATCGGATAAGTATCCGCAGCTAGTGTGGTTTAGAAAAGGAAGTGTGATAACAACCCTACATCAAGGTAAGTCAAGGTAATATTTTATTAATTGAAGTTTATGTTGATGATATTATTTTGGTAGTGATAATGACATGTTAAGCCGTGAATTTGCAAAAGACATGCATAATGAATTTGAAATGTCGTTACTTTGGAGAACTATCCTTCATTCTAGAACTTCAGATATGTCAGCAACTAAGGAATTTTTATTTCAAACCAAGTATATCGTAGGAAATGCTAAAGAGGTTCGTGAATGGAAGATTGCAAACCGCTTATCACCCCCATGCAAACCAATTGTAAGTTGAGCAAAGATGATGATTCAAAGTCTACAGATCGTGAGGCAATATAGGTCAATGATTGGAAGCCTACTATATGTGACACACATCCAGACCAGATGTAATGCGTGCAGTTGGAAAAGTGGCACGATTCCGCTGTTAATCTCAAAGGAACTGGCTACGTATTAGCAAGAAAGAGGATCTCTCGATATCCTCAAAGGAACAAAAGAGTTTGGATTATGGTATCCAAAAGGAAAATATCTATCAATACAACCTACCCAATATACACAGATGTATATTGGGCAGGCTGTATTGATGATTGATGAAGCACCAATGGAGCAACGCTCTACTTAGGGTGAGTGTTTGCTATCATGGCTAAGCAAGAAACAATCATCGACATCTCTATCTACGTAGGCAGAAAGTGTATTGCAAACAACAACATGTTGTACACTGTGTTCCTTTTGGATGAAACAAACTTTGACAAATATACAAAAGTTGAGTATGATGATTCATTCCAATATATTGTGATAATACAAGTGCTATCAATATCTCAAAAAACCCGATGATGCACTCCAAGACAAAGCACATTCCAATCAAGTATCACTTTCTACGTAACATGTTGTAGAAAGAGCATCGAGTTGAGTATAAGACAAAAGAACAAGTGGCGTATATCTCTACAAAACCACTCTACCTGAAGCCTTGAATATCTTCACAAAGACTTGAGTGCTATTTATACTCCAAAAAATGAATGCTTTTTGAATGATTTTGAATGATTATCTTATATGTCTTGACAGCCACTCCAGGAAGCACCATAAGAGGGACAATCAAGTTAGGGGAGCAACCCCTGTGATGGAAAGATACCTTTGATTGATGAAAAAAGGGGATTTATCGATGCGAGGACAAAGCATGGTTCTAGGGGGAGCAGATTATCAGATGCAGAGGGACAAAGGCATGGTTCCAAGGGGAGCATGAGTGATATGATTTCAAGATTGCATCAAAAGTGTTTCAATCAATGCCAAAGGGAGATTGTTGATTAAGGTTGGTTATCATTAATGTCAACCCCTGAAGAAAATCTGGTAGCGAATTACGGTAGCACAAAGGCTTGGGTAATGGAACCAATATTGTTCGATGTAAATATGACTCATTATTGTTTTTCGATGGTTGATAAGGAAGTAAATTTGGATGAACTACAAAGTGGTCCCTTATGGTGAAAGCCCTCATGGGAAGACATTACCCTAGGAGTAAGAGAGATAACACATGCTTAATTGTGGAATAAATGAGATGAAGGAAAGTGAACTCGTCAGGGAAAATATCCTAGATATATTTATTGTCATGTCATTTCCGGTATGTGGAATGTCACATACCCTCACGTTAGAGAGTTATGGCCATGAGAAGTTGAGACCCCAGTTTGGGTAATGGACCCAAGTTTGTTTTGATGGGTAACGGTATGAGTTATGATATATTTTCAGATAATACCATTCTATATGGATATTACATGTCATGCCATTTCTGGTGGTATGAACATCGCTACAACTCCTCACGGTTTGATATTTATGACCTTATCGGGTTGGAGGACCATATGTCATCTAGAAGCCCCTAAAAAGGTCAAAGTAGTCAAAGTGGTTTAAGAGATTTTAAAAGGTAAATAATAAAGGAAGTGATGAGGTATTATAATTCAAAGTGAATACAAAATAAATTATTTCAATAATAAATTCAATGGATAAATTAGAAGTGGACCCAACCCTAAAATAAGGAAAGTGGGCCAAGTGACCTAGAAGATGTTTTTAAGGAAGCTACTTGGAGAGTATAAATAAGAGGCAAGGCTCTCTCATTTGAAACACACTTGAGCATAGTGAATATATATAGGTGTATGAGGTAACCAAATGATATCTAAGTCAAAATTATGAGGAAAGTGAAGAAAAGAAGGCCGAAATGAAAGGAAGGATAAATTCTTTTGATGGTGCTTTCTAAGGTATGTTATTTACAGGTCATCTCACCATTTTCGCTATAAAATTTTTTCTATAATGATTCAGATACTGAAATTTCTATGTAAGTGAGAAAACATATCCAAGTATCCGTGGTAAAAATTTCATCTTGTGGGTCGTTTTATTTTTGGAGTTACACTCTGTGGAAAATAGGGTTTGTGGCTAGTCCTGAAACTAGTAAAAATCAGGTGTTTCAGGTAAAAACATCATAAACTCTTCATAACAGATCCAAATTTAGTGAGAAAAAATGTGTTGGTTAGGGTATAGTTTGTAGTAGGCTATGTAATATTTTTATATCAATTCATCAAACATTTTTTGCGGGGCACGCTCTACAAGGCCGCTCTCTAGAATAAGCTAGAATTCAACAAGGTGTGTCATTTTTGCTATAACTCATTTTCTGAGAGCTTCCAAGTAGTGAAACCTGGAGGAATTACAGACAACACATTGAATAAAATTGTGTATCAGTTTCAGATCTTTATTCATTATAGGTACAAAGTTATGATTATTTCAAGTCAGGGTTGTTGACTAATCCAAAACTAGTCTTGTGAGACTAAAGAAAAGTTTGATGAAAATGATAGTCTTGTTGACGGGCGAAAACGACCGTCCATCAACTGAGAGAGTGGAACCGGTCCGGGGTTGTCTAATAACCCAAGCCGTTTGGAATGAACCACCCTAACGGATTTAGCGGCTCCATTAGCCGATCTAAGGTCCTAAGAAAACAAAAAGAAAACTAATCTACAATAACTAATCTAACTAAAAATAACAATTAAAACAAACTAATAAACTAATTATTAAAACAAAATAAACTAAAACTAATTATTCTATATATACAAACTACTAACTAATACTATACTAACTCTAACTAATTAACTATCTAACTACTAATGGAAATATAACTTATTCACAAAATGTACAATATCTACAATTTACAGATTTAAATAAAACCTGAAAAACTCGTTTGCATTCTGTCCTAAGGCAGAGATATATATTTTTTGTTGATTTTATAATTTTATGAACAAGAAATAAAACAAAAATATAACTAACTAAACTGCTACTAATATACTAATTCTAACTACAAATCTAACTAACAGATATTTAATTAAACTACTAATATTATACTAAACTAACGAAAATAAATCACAAACTGACCTGGAGGAATGCCCTATATTTGTCCTGTGTATGATGATTTTCTAAGCTGATCGGAGGGAGAAAACCCGCACCAAATAATCCAGGAGCTTCTCGTAAACGATAGTTGCAGTGCTCTTCAAGTATGTTTACAGGACAAACAAGACATAAAAATCACAACAATCGTATGATTTATAAATCTCTACAATTAGATAAACCTGTATGCAAAGACTTATACGAAATAATTCAATTGATGAAGAAGAGAAATCTGTCATTCATTAACTGAATCAAATAATTGCCATGTTTTTAAATGTTGAAAGAAATCAGATATGGATGAAACATTAATTAATTCATATCATTTTGCAATAGACTAAGATAGCTAAAGTAGTCTATAATCAATTGCTAGTGACATGCATAAACTTGAAACAAAAAATTGATATTATGAAAGCGAAAGCTGTAGCAGAACATCAACTTCTGTCTCAGTTTGTATTAGAAATCCATAGCCTGGTTCTCCCACAAGTGAGGATGATCATTATTACAAAAAATAATAAGTATTTAAAGAGTTTCCACAGGGTAAAACATCCCCGTGGAAGTTATAAAACTGTTTACATAAAATCTGGGAAGATATCCCAAGCTTAACTAAACTAGAAGCCTAAGATAAAACTAAAACAACCAAATATCTCCCTAGCCTGTCCAGCAAGTCCCATGCAATTCAAATTTGCCTGCAAAGGGTAAAAAATAGACAAGTTAGAAGGATCTTTTATTAATAAAATGATAAAAAAAAATCAAATTCTATAGACTAGCTACAGAATCTTGCGATTCTGTAGCTGGTCTAAATAAGACATAGAATCAACATTAAAATCGGTTGAAAATATTTAAAAAGAATTAAATTCAATTAACATCCAATAACTATTTGAAAACGAATCATTCAATTTACAATTGTTATACCATTCGAAATCAAACAGGATCAAGATTGATCAAATGAATAAAGAGATAGGCGTACTCTGTTTCTTTTGTTACCACAAAATCGAACGAACAGAATCATAATCCAACAGTTTGTGAAAACATTTGATATCAATTTGAAACTGATGTAATCAAAACAAATCGTAGGCAATTGTTAAACAGGAGATACAATCAAATCCAACAAGATCACTTTCAAATCGTTATAACTGTAATGTCATAGCAAACGATTCATGCCACGAGTGGATTAAACCAACACTGGCGCGTAACTGTCCTCAAACGAAATCGTAACAGGATCAATCAATTGGTAACAGAATTCGAAAGAATTATCTAGTCATTTGTTATCGCACATTGGGAAAACAAGATCGATTGACTTTGATCAAAATCGTTCCAATCAAATGAATTATAATCGGGTTTGACCAATTCATTTTACAAATTTAAAATCAAACAGAGCAACAATTATAATCGGAATCCAACTCATAAAACGATCTTGCTAACTCAAGATATGGGATAATCCAATTAGAATAAGATCGAATCGAGAAGTTAAGGTTTTAACATAGTTATTATGAATCAAAACCATTCCACGATTCGGGCGCATTTGCATAGGCTTAAATGAGAGCATTGTTTTCATATGAAAAAGAGTAGTTCTTTCCAAATTGAAACCGAACAGAGTTGCATTCTTGTTCTTAGAAGATTATATGACACAATATATTACAAGATCATAACAACCAAACTCATTTAAATCATTTTCCAATCACAGCATACGAATCATAACGAAATCAAATCCAAACATGATCATATTCTAAATTGAGCGTGAAAAACTTCCTATTCAGAGTAGATACAAAAAAAATTCAATTGAAAGCAAATCGTCAATTTCGTTAACTCAATCAGACAAACGAACAAATCAAATCCAAATGAAAACCATTCAAATCCAATAAAAATCTATCAATGGCTAAACTGGGAATGATCAACGAAATTCCATTTATTTTTAGCAAAGCGAAAAATATACAGGATGAACACATCATGACAGAGCCATTTCAAAATGTAAACAGGGCTATTCGAAGACCAAATTCAAATCAATATATTAATCCTGGTCATTCACAAAATTTAAACCGATATCAAAATCACACCTGTATGGCGATGAGATGACTTGATCATGTCAATTCGGAGTTGATAACGACCGTGGCCGATTCAACATTCTTGAAAACGACAGAGCCAATTGTCTTCTGCTTCCTATCGATCGCTTGGAGTTGGTCTCTTTGGCTGGTCAACACAGCAACTTGGCTTTCCAGTGATTGAATTTTCTATTGGAGTATGGGGATGTCGATGTAGTATCGTTCCAACCATAAATCACATTGGTCACAGGACGAGTGTGAGGGGTTCGAAAGAGTAGGTGAGGGTTTGATCATATTACTGAGGGTTTCGTTAGGCAGTTTAATCCCCGGGTAACTGGGATCGTTCCTTAGGCAAGGGGGAAGATTCGACATGAAATCATAACGTGGCTCAGGGCATACACCCTGTGAGTAAGGGTACTCACTGGCTAGGAAACGTTCTATGTCAGAGTCCGAATCCTCACTAAGGATTATAGGCTTCTACTCAACCGAGGGTTCAGGCTTATTTCTAGCCATTCTTGAAATCATCCGAGTGTTCTTTTTACCCTTGGCATAAGCAGTAGGGTTTGCCTTGGGATTTTTGCTCACAGGCCTTTTAAAAGTCTCAATCTTCTCAGTCATAGCGTCAGGTAAGTCAACATCAGGGTCGGCCAAGGGTTTAGGAGGAGGTAGTAGGGCATGGAAGGGCACATGCAGCTCGGCCTTGGTTTCATTTACCACAGGCTTGTCAACCTGGACAAGGTCTGTATCATCAAAACCATTACGAGCGATGAAAGCTCTCCAACTATCACCGTGTGAACTCGAGTGATAAACAATGATAAGTTTAATAAGCCCATGGTGGAATAGGCTACTGTCAACCTTCTTCCTTTTAAACCTTTTCAACATTTTATATAGGCTACGCTGAAAGAAAAAGGGCATATTCAACGGGTATCCCATAAAATTCATTAACAAACGCAGATGGTAGAGAAACACGAGTCCATATCGATCTTCACAGGTCATGAACTGCTTAATTATTATAAAAAGGTCATGCCATTGAGGTTTTAGCATAGATATGGGCATACCTCTGTCACAAGCTGTGACTTTGCGCGAGACGAACAGAAGTGGCCAAGGCACCTCTTCCACTTTCAAATTTTTGAACCAATGCTGGCCTATGGCAAGTAACCTTGTAGTAGAACTGATAAATTCCTCATTGATTTCCAACTGAATATCGCCCACCTTGGCTCTACAACCATCGAATGTTAGGGTGAACTGCTGTGCCACAACTAGATTAAAACCTTCGAATCACTGTACAAAGGTGAGCCATCCGTTATCCTCCAAGTCTTTCTGGGCATTGTCAAATATTAGCAAGGCTTGGTTGTCATTTGGCTCGATTCACACGATTGGTGCCATGGAGCCGAGCACACGGTAAGTCCAGGGTTTGGGTCATAGCACACAGGAGTAGAGTGCACGAAGGTTACCCGAGCTAACAGAGGTGAACGGGAATAAGGGATAGGCATAAATGCCATCGTGCGAAGGTGGTGGAGTTTATCTCTGCCATGCATGATAATTATTGCCAAAGTACAACCACCGGCTTTCATAACTGTTCAACTCACTATAGCATAGTTCAACCATCATGTCACTTGGCCGACCAATGAAACAATGGTAAGTGCATAAACAAACGCGCGCAATCAACGTTATGCCATAGTTTTAAACCATCAACATACAGATTGAAACCAACACCAAAATGTTTAATCATGCACCAATGTATTGTAACAACTCATATCAATATATTAACCAACGTGCCAATGGGTATTCATATAATCATCATGCCAATAGTTATGAAAACACAAACATAGGTATTATATTAAAAGATATATATGAAAGATCTGACCATAACCCCTAAGTATTTTCATGAAACCGATGGTCAAGTAGATCAAATAAAAATGCCAATCCAAATGCCAATGCATTACAAACTCAATGAAACCAAGTCACACAATCAATCCAAGAATGTCCAATAAGTATAGTTCAAAAGTTTTTGCCAGCTGCATAATGATAAGTGAAATGTAAGCGCAATGGGCATATCAATAAGAAGGAAAAAAAACAATGATTTTAATGCGACTTCGAAAGACTAAGTTTTCACGCTTACAGTCATGAAAACAAAGCGAAGGTAAAGGAGCAAATGTCACAAAAAATGAAAATGTCGTTTATTTTAAAGTTGCGACGAAAAATTGATGTTTGCAAAACATTGGTGTACGCAACTTATAAGACAATGGAAAAATGTGAATTGGCTTCCAACAATGGCGACACACTGGTAGAAGCAGTTATCTCTGCCAAAGGAACAAATTCAGATTAGGACAACAAAGAAAATTTCAACTCAAAAATAACAACCAGAAAATCGTATAAACATCATCATTAACCAACTTTTTCAGCAGTGTTTTAAAAGATGAAAACAGATAACAGTCTTAAGACCAGCAAGTCACGATATTAAAGATAAAATCTCCAATACTATTGGCATAGCCACTGCTTCCAACAGGCGTCCATAGCCTCGACAGGGTTTCCATTTAACCCACTCTGATATCTGTATCCTACCAAGAAGTTCTAGATCAGAATAAAGGACATTAAAGAGGTTTATTATTTACAAATTTTCATATACCCGACATTGCTTCGCTGCCAGTGGGCCTTTTCAGTACCCCGACGAAGTTGTCTTGGCGTCATGCATGCATTTACTCGCTGCCAGTAGACCTGTTCAGTATCCCGGCATGTTTACAAGCATTTCCCACATCTCTTCTTAATAATTTTTTTTTTTTGTTTTTTTTTGGTAAATATATAGCTGAGCGGGGTGACGCTAAAAATCATGATATTTTAACATATTTTTTCAGACCTCATCAGAATTTTTTAAAACTGTCCTTTATTTATATCCAGAGATGTTTTATTTACAAAAACAACTTCCTAAGTCAGGGAGACATCTTCTGAGTCATTCCCTTAAGGAAAAAGGATAACATAAAAAGATAATAGATGAGCATGACAAGCTTTACTCAGAGATCGAAATCAGTCAACTTCTTTCAAACAACAAACTTTTCCAACATAGATATAAATTTCAACAATATACTATTGATGTTTGTACAAATTTATCAGAGGTTATTTCAGCGAAGGAATTTTCTATCGTCTTTGTCTGAAGAGCTCAGTGTACAGGTATGTGTATTTTTCAAAAAAAACAAACTGATAAATTCAAAGAAAAATAAAAAACAAAAGCAAACGAGAAAGCAAACAAAAGCAAAATATGTACATAATATACAAAGGTTGTTGTCAAGCAAAGTATGTTTTCAGGGCTTGGCCATTCACCGGATAGGTGTCAAGCTGCCCTTCAATATTTTGCAATCGAAAAGAACTGGGACCCAACTTTTCAGCGATTAAAAACGGCCCAAGCCATAGGTTTTGAAATTTTGTGTGCTCTCCCTTTCCCTCATGCGGTTTGTCCCACTTTAGGACGAGGTCACCTACTTCAAAATTCCTATCAGAAGCAGAATTAGAATCGAACCAGCTTTTAACTAATTGTTGATGTTGATCTAACTTACGTTTATCCTGGGCTCTTACTTCTTCTAGCTTCATCAAAGCGTTAATTCGGTTTTCCAAAGGGGGACAATCTTCTTCTTGGAATTTCTGTGATAGCTGAAGTGAAGGAAGAAGAATGTGAGGTGGCACAATTGCTTCTATGCCATAAACGAGAAAAAAGGGGGAGTTACCTACAATATCTTTTGGTGTTACCCTATCATCCCACAATGCGTTCAACAGTACGTTGTGCCAATTCTTGTGATTTTCAACCACCGTTCTCTTGATGATTTTAATTAAGTTCTTGTTTGTTGATTCTGCCAATCCGTTACCCTGGGGGTAATAGCTAGCAAAATACTTCAGCTTGATTCCTTTTTCCAAAGTGAACTCGCTCATCTCAAGAGAGGAAAAATAAGAAGCATTATCGAAAACTAAACAGTCAGGGATACCGAAACGAGTGATAATATTCGAGTTTAGAAAGGCAATTACCTGACTGGTGTTGACAGTTATTAACGCAGCAACTTCAGACCATCGGGTAAAGTAATCTGTGGCTGTCACAATAAACTTATGCTATTGTGAGGACGGGGGGTTTATCGGACCTATGATATCAAGGCCCCACTGCTGAAAAGGAGAATCTACTGAAACGAGCTGCAAAGGAAAGGCTGGTTTTTGAAACCGCCCTGATGCTTTCTGACAGATGATACATTTATGACACAAGGCATGGGCGTCTCTAAAAAGCGTGGTCCAGTAATAACCGACTCTCAAAACCTTATGGGCAGTGGTGTCGCCACCGAAGTGACCACCAGCTTCTCCTGCATGCAACTCGAGCAAAACTTTTTCTGCTTCATCTTTTTCAAGACAACGCATCAGTACGCTGTCGAAACTTTGACGAAACAGGATACCATTAACCAGATGAAAGGAGGAAGACTTTAATCTCAACGCTCTTCTTTTAGCGAGATCCAGGTG
>SNQJ01S0107583.1:16127-29626 GCA_010110895.2 Picea sitchensis | reverse complement strand
AGATTCCCCACCTGGCTCTTAGTTGTTTCTTCTTCCTTCTGTTCTAAGCCTGTCACATAGAGAAGTGCTCTGGTGACTTCTTCTTTAACTCCCATCTGCTCCGCGAGTAGCTATTCTTTCTCCTTCTGGACCCACGCTCTATCCTCCGTAAACTTTGCTTGGAGGTCATCTTTCTCTTGTTGCACAATCTTTCATTGCTCTATGGCTTCCTCTTTTGCTTGCTTCAATGCCTCTGTGGCTTGTTATTTTCCTTCCTGGACACAACGAAGGAGAGATTCTGTCACATATGCTAATCTGTGAATCTGGGCAGGCGCATCTCCCAACTTTTTATTTCTCATGATGGTGGCGCAGTAGGCATTGTGCGGCTAGAGTATAGGTCTTGTTGTACCCCTTTCAATTTTGCTTCAATCCTATCATACATGGTCTCATGTTTTTCTTTGTTGCACTGTAAAATATACTCTGATATATCTGATACAGCGGTGATGATGAGGTCGATGTCATCCACCGTGAGCACAGTCTGCAACTTGGGCTTACTAGCTTTTGACTTCTTCTGTGATGAAGGTTTCAATGGGGACCCCTTTCTTTTCTTGGATGTCTCTGTCTATGTCTCTATCAGGGGGATATTTAGGTGGTGTTACTTCACCCTGTTTCTACTTGTCTTCTCCCCCTTCATCCTCTTCTTTGTCTACTTTATCACCTCCTCCCCCTTCAGGTGAATCTGATGCAATATTGTCTGAGGCGTTTTTCAATTCCTGTACCTCTTCTCTCTTTTTCTTCTTGTTGCTACTTGGTGCATCATATTCTTATCGAGTGACCATAGGGATTCCGATGAGGTCAGGGTCGGATAGTTCTCTCTACTCGACTGGTATGAGGAATTCTTTAGGCCATTCCTTTGTTATTTCCTCCATATCTTCCTCAGTGATCTTGTAATAGGACTGGATCTCTTCTTTGTGTTCATCTCCGCATGCAGTGATATAGATGAAGTGCCTATCTACGCAGAACTTCGCTATTGGCCTGAACCTATGAAGGATTTTCAACGTCATGCGAGGGAAGGATTCAATGACTCTCTTCGGTTGCAAATAATAGGCATGGAACACCGCAATTGATTTCCATTGCTTCGTTTTGGCATAGGGGTAGACCCAGGGTTCAACTCTAATAATGCACCAACAAGCCCTAACTACTGGCCCTTTCAGCAACACTTATGAGGAAGATGCAGTCTCACCCGAAGTAGTTATAGGGGGTTGTAGGACACATGTGTCTACAACCAGAAGGAATTTAAAGTGGATTCAAGCAACACCACAGAACAACATAGTATTATTTATCTTCCTTAAAACTATTTCACAAGTTATATCTCAGATCTAACACAATATCACAATACCAGCATATCAAATGACAAAGAATACAACATCAATCACACATAACACAAGATATACGTGGGTTGGCCTCTCCCTAGGGCTACGTCCACAGAACTGTGCTTTATAATATATTAGATGAAAGCATACCATACTATCTGTTCTCTTAGCTAGAAGATCTTCTCTCTTCCTCTTATCTCTCTTTCTCCCTTCCCTGCGCACCCAGCTGCAGGGTTGATCTTTGCACCCAACTGAAGATCTTACAATACCAGAAGGCTCTCACAATACAATGGTTCCCTTTCACTAGCAATCTCTCGTCATAACATCATTGATCAACCCAACGCAGGTACTCTTGACCTTTATTTATACATTACAATAGCTCATCGATAGCCTTAGGCTGATACCTAAGTGCCAAAACCCTAGATACCAAAACCCTAGGTCAACTTGACCTGTGTTTTAAGGGCTTCGCTAGCCTATCTTTCCTTTCTTCCCGTGAGGTGCTCCAAAGCATCCAACAATGGATTTTTCTCTCTTGTTGAGTTGTCAACGATATGTCTTCCTTGCTCATCCAACATCCTCGATCTCCTCATCTAATGACTTGTTCTTTTGGACTTCGCTCCCACTTTTCTACTCTTTTGCTCACTTCGACCCAATATCAGTCACTATGTCTTCCACACAGTTCGCATTTCACCTTTTCTACCTTAATATTTGCTTACTTTCATACCCAAGGGCCAACAGGCCCCCAACGCTCACCTGTGACTTGTCTTGAGGAACTTTAGATCTGGCCTCTCTGTTTTACTTCAACTTCAGATTGCGCAGGGAAGCCTATGATTTTAACTCTTTCGTTCCCCACTGTGTGCATACTGTCTTTTCTGTGTCTGGTACCCAGTTTCAACTACACCTGGTACCTGGACCCTTTTCCTTATGATTTTACTGAGAACTGCGAGGTAGCTGGTTGTCATAGTACAATTTCAACTGGCTCCCATTCACCAAACCTTCATTCCATTCTCCATTCAAAGTATTCAATTGCGCAACTCCACCTTCCATAATATAGACAACCTAATATGTACCAAGCCAATGCGTTATGAACTTCCCTGGATGCTTCACGAACTTGTTTTCATATACCAATACCAAATCTCCTTGCTTAAAGGCCTTCTTCTTAATATGCCTGTCATGGTAGGCCTTTTCTCTTTCCTTCTGAACTTGCTGGTGGAATCCTGTAATAAATCTGTCTTCTTCGAGTTCAACCAACTGTGCGAACCTCTCTTGAACAACGCTAGTGTCATCCATATCCGTAAATGTTGTGATCCTTAAGCTAGGGACTAAGTATTCCATCGGGACAACTGCTTCTAGACCATAAACCAACTTAAATGGGGTCTTCATTGTTAGCTTCTTGCAAGTGGTTCTATAGGCCCATAGTATTGCTGGTACTCTTAAATCCTAGTCATCCTTTTTCACACTGTAAATCTTCGTCAGCGCTGTCTCCAAGATCTTATTGAATGCTTCAACTGTCCCATTTGCCTGCGAGTGGTAGGGTGTGCTCTTTTAGTGATGGACTGCAAATTCCTTAGTCACGACTTCAATAGTCTTGTTAATAAAATGTGTACCTTGATCGCTCATGAGAGTCTTTGGGCATCCAAACCTGCTTATGATATCATCAAATATGAAGCGCACAGCTGTAGTTTCACTACAATCCTTGACTGCTCTTGCTTCTACCCATTTGGTCAAATACTCTGTCGCAGTAATCATGTATCTATCTCTTGTGTGCTTTCCTGGTGGGTTGATAGGTCCCATGAAGTCAATGGCCCATTTCTCAAATTTATGTAAGGTCAGATGAGGTGCTAAAGACATCTCATCTCTTCTGGATGGTTTCCCAACTCTTTGGCATACATCGAAGGCTCTATAATAATCCTTAGCATCTCTTTGTAAAGAAGGCCACCAGAGGCCAGCTCTAAGAACCTTTTGCATCATTTCTTTCCTTGCATAGTGTCCTCCTGCGATTCCTTCATGTGATTCTATGAGGATCAATGGTATCTCTGCTTCTATAACACATCTCCTCAATATCTCATCAGGTCCCATCTTGTATATATGTCTAGCTATAAGTGAAAAATCTGCAGTGCGCACTACCAATTGTTTCTTTTGGATGATTGTATAATCACTAGGTGCCATTCCTGTTGATAGGAATTGTACTATCTCCACGAAGTGATCATAAACCTTCCTGATGGCCAACAATTGTGCATCTGACAGTGTATCCTCCAAACTAGTAGGCTCTTCTCCATGTTCCAACCTCGACAAGTGGTCAATACCTTTGTTCATTCTTCCTGGCTTAACCACGATCTCGAAATCATATTCCTGAAATAATAGAAGCCATCTGCATATTCTTCCCCCCAACACTGGCTTTTTGACTAGGTATTTAAGCGTAGAGTGATAAGTGAAAATTTTAAAGTGTCATCCCAACAAGTAGTGGTGAAACTTCTGTAATGCATATACCATGGCTAACCCTTCTCGCTCAGTGGTGGTGTAATTAATTCAGCTATTGATAGCTTCCTACTAGAAAAGGATAATGGGTGGTCAATGTATCCAACTCCTGGTTTTGCTAACATGGCTCCTAATGCGATAGAATATGCATCGACATGCACATGAAATTCCTTACTCCAATCTTGGAAAACCAAAATGGGCGCCGTAACCATTTTCTTTTTCAGTGTGTCGAAGCTTTGTTGACATTCTTTTGTCCATTGAAACTTGCAATATTTCTTCAAAATCTTCTCCATGGGTGTTGTGATCTGTGCATAGCTCTTAATGAACTTCCTGTAGTATCTAGTATGTCCCAGCACAGTGTGCAGTTGTTTGACCGAAGTAGGAGGGGGTAGATCGACTATAATGGAAATCTTGGATGGGTCTACCAACAATCCCTTCTTACACACAATATGGCCCAACAACACTCCGAAGGGTGAAAAGAATATGCACTTCTTTAGGTTCAAGGAAATATGACACTGCCTGCATTTATCCAACATTAGTCTTAAACATTCAATATGACTTTGCAACAAACTAAAAATAGTCCAATAATCAAAATAGGCTTCCAGAAATTTATGTAAAAACTCCTTAAACGCTTCGACCACCACCCTGGAAAAGATGGTTGGTGCGTTCTTCAATCCAAATGGCATTACTATGTCCTAGTAGGATCCCCATTCTATTGCAAATGTGGTCTTATGGCGATCTTCCTTGGCAATCCAGATCTAATGGTATCTTGAAAATCCGTCTGTAAAGGAATATACCTCCTGTCCTCCTACATTGTCTAACACTTCGTCAATGAATGGTGTAGGGAATGGGTCATGCAAACATGCATCATTCAGCTTCCTGAGATCTACAAAAATCCTGATTTCTCCAGTATTCTTGTCCTGCACCACCATAGGGATTATCCATTCTGACTCTTCAACATGTTCTATGATTCCTGCTTCCAACATTCTTTCTAGTTCAAAATTCACTTTCTCCTTATATTTAGGGTTCAATCTATAAGGTCTTTGTTTGACTGGCCTTGCATCTAGCTTCAAGGGAATCTTCATCTCTCACATGGTCCCTTTAATGCCCTTCATATCAGTGAACTTGGTTGGAAACAAGTAATGATATTCATGCAGTAACTCTATGATCTTGTCAATAATAACAACATCCCAATAATCTCCAACATTAGCAAGCTTCGGTGTTTGCTCTGTTCCAATGTTGACCTTATTGATTTTAATTGGTTGTCCAATAAAAGGTAACTCAACTCCTGGTCCTTCTATGTCTCTTTCGCCTTCTGTTTCGGCGATGTTCACCTTCCTAGGATCATCGTCTTCATCAACATTGATATTGTAACAACCTTGCAGTTTATGGAGAGGCGCAGTCCATTCATCCTCTTCTTTCTCCAAAGGGAGGATAGGTGCCTCCTCAAATACTTTATGTCTTACGCTCTGTAATGCTTGACCCACTGTAGGATATTGGATTTCAAACAAAAAGGTAGTTACAAATTTCTGTGTCATGCCTTCCCAATCTACAGTGATGAGGCACAATTCTGCTTGAAGAGACCAGTTGATGGGAGTTGTGTTTAGTGTGTTAATGAATTTGTGCACCCACTGCTCTTGAGGAATGCTTCTCTAGGATTCCTCGCAACTTTGAACATGGTCCTTCAGACAACTCCGACCTGTGTATCTAACTTCACAACCTTCTATTTTCTCTGAGATCCGCATTGTCATCAAAGTGTGACATTGTACCCAATCTGTAATGTTGTGTTTGTATGTTCCCCACCATCTTGTTGGAGTTTCTTTCAAGGCCTCATCCAGTGCCAACAATATTTGTTTTATTGGTACAATTTCTTCAAATTCCAGCGAGAAAAATTCTAAATGATTTAGACCATCAAAGGTGGGCAAGTTACTTACTGTTGTGTCGATCCAGCGAACTTATTTGGTCAATATGGCACATCTCCTTGTAGATACTTCGTACATTGTGTTCTTCCATTTCTCTAGTGCTTCTTCTGAATCTGATGAACATGCGTTGTCACTTCGCCAGTTCAAATTCCCATCTATTGTAGGATTAATGTAATCATGATGTCTGGTTGTTAGTTTGTATATGTTTTCTAACTCATATGCATGGTCTTCTTCTCTGATGGGTTATGTGTATCTCTTACCTTCATCGGGATCCAAAGGTGAAATGACCCTAAGGCCATCTCCTTCAAACGTCATTCTTATTTTCTTTAAATCAACAACAATGGAATTATTGAAGGCCCAATCAATTCCTAACAACGCGGGGTAAGGACAACTATCATCAACTATCTCAATGACCTCGAAGTCCACAAATGTTCTGA
Source organism: Picea sitchensis (assembly GCA_010110895.2). Classification (NCBI taxonomy): domain Eukaryota; kingdom Viridiplantae; phylum Streptophyta; class Pinopsida; order Pinales; family Pinaceae; genus Picea; species Picea sitchensis. Next base: position 23,437 of record SNQJ01S0107583.1, on the reverse strand, counting down.
CCCCATCAATGTCTATAGGGACATGTTCCAATCATCTGAAGGGTCTCACAACTTGTTGATTGGCCATCCTAAGCCTCATAGGGGAATAGATCAACTTAGGTTTTCCCATTAGTGCCCAGGTCTTCTTTGTCATGACGTTGACCTCTGACCCTAAATCGAGGACCACATAGTCTATATCATACTCTCCAATTTGAGCATTCAGGTGTAATTCTTTATTTGTCCTTCTCTTTTTATATATTTGGTGTATTGATCTACTCAATAAGGGGTCTACCTTCCCTAACTCGTACTATCTAATCAAGTTTCGTTTCTCTTGTACAACGTTTTCATCCTTTATCAAATTAATGCAAGTGGATAAAAATTCCATGAGCTTACTTACCTCTTTTCCTTCTCTTCGCGAAGCAGACTGATCAAAGGCCAGAAGCATTCCATATTCTCTTATTTCTGGTCGATCCTTTGATGAAGAAGCCTGGTCTCTCCCGAATGCTTTTCTTTCTTCCTCAAATGTCTGTTTCTCTTTCTTTGGATCAAACTCTTGTGTCTTCTCTGCAGCTTTTCTGACTCCTGATTTTTCTATAGTCGTCCCTTGGGTCACTCTGTCTTCTCCTGTAGCAGTGCCTCCTCTAGTGATAACAATGACTCTGGGATTCACTCCACGAGGTTCTTCTGTGATTAGTTGTACTTGTTGGTTTCCTCCTCGTCTTTCCTAAAATTTGGCTAACAGCACAGGACAATCTTCTATGACATGTTCGAATGAGTTGCAATAACTACAAGTGGTACAAGGGTTCTGGCATTCCCTTGCCAAGTGTCATCGTTGTGTGTAGTTGTAACAGATGATCTGACCTCGGCCTCGACCCATACCTCCTCTGCTTCCTCTTCCTCAGGATCCACCACGATGGTTGAAGTTTCCTCTCCCAGGGGAATTATATTGCACAGTGATTCCTTCTTGATGTACTTCACCTTGAATTTTGTATATATCCCTCGACCTTTCATGCATGAGATTGTAAGCCCTACAATCCATGCCATTGTGTCCTACCGAATTACAAAACGTACAATATATATTTCCAGGTGTATGAACATATTTTTGAATGCAGTAGCATTCACCGGGACAATGTCTATTTCTACATACCTTGCACCAAGGTAGGGTAACTTTCTTTAAAGGACTCAGAGCTCTAGATGCCAAATACTCATGAAATATGGGACAATGCTCCTTGTCATGGCCTTTTGATTTTCATCTAATACACCAGATATATTCTCTTTTATGTTTTCCCTTGTCTTTCTTCATGTCTTCAGCTTGCAGAGATAAGCTAGTTAGTTGGCTCAAGATTTGACTCATACCTGAGTTGGATTCTCCCATAGGAGCTGATTCTAGCTTCATGGCAATCTCTAGTGCCTTAGCCTGCGAAGCAATCTTCTGTTGCATCAGAGAAACTCTGATGTGTGGTAAGAGGGAAGCAATGAACCATTCCTTGTTCTGTTCGTCTGGGATCTGAAAATTCAAATGGTCGATCAAGGTCTTAAATCTTTGATCAAACTCCCACACAGGTTCAGTTGTTCTCTTCTTGATTTCTTTTAGTTATGTAATGCACTATGACTCTGACTTAGGTTTCTTGAATTCTGCAATTAGCGCAGTCTTAATGGAATTCAACGGTTTAGGTGCAACTCCTTGGATGAATTTCATGTACCAACTCAGTGCGCGATCTCTTAAAGTAGTGTTGAACTAATCTCGTTTGACATCTTCTTTGGTGGTATTCTTAATACTCCACACAGCTTCACATAGAAGCCAGTGTTGATCAGGATCTTCAGATCCATCTCCTCTAAAGGTGGTTAACCTCATCTCATCTTCCATAGATCTTCCTAGGTTTCCTGACTGAGTATGTGGTGGACTACTAGTGACAGTGCTCTAAGTGTTCTGATGACTTAGGTTACTCTGGTTACTTAATGTTTCTAAAAAATCAGGACGAGTAATAGTACTTACTTCAACGATATGCGCGGTTCCTGAAGTTTCTGTCTCTTCCCAACGAGGTTCCTCTATCCTAGTAGATTCTAAATGCTCTTCGTCTATTAGATCTGCCTCTTCTCCACTATAGAACCCTTCATCTCCGTAGTTCTTCTTAAACATGTTCACGAGATGAACTTCTCTGAACACTCTCCCACTGCGCATATGTCCAGCCTCTATTTCATTGTCACTATCTTAGTTCTTGAACATTAGCTCTTGCAATCCGACCGATCACTGTATCTTCAAGATGTTCTTCTCATGCAATAACATCTTGATTTTCAAATTTAAAAAGTGAAATTTTTTTCCTCTAGGTCCCTTAAAGAAATATCTCTCTACTTGGATATACGATTCCACTCTGTCAACAACAAACTCGATGATGTAACCTCCAATCGTTCTATCAAACTAGTGATCTACTACTCTTGACACGATGTTATCAAATCTCTTGACCTTATTGATTAGCGTCGACATCCAAACCACAGGATGTCTAGATATGATCTCGAACTGGGTATCTACTAATATAACTAGCCACTCGTATAGCTCCTGATGAATTCGTCCAAAGAAAATATCGTGTATATCGGTAAATATATACCTTCCCAACCAATCCTATGTACTAAGATTAGGGTTATTTTTCTAGGCTTCAACGAAGTCCTTTTCTTGATCTTCTATCCACTTCTGAATCTTTGTCTTCCATGGAAACCACCTTGACATTCCCTCAAGAATATCCTGGTCCCGACAACATAACTATTTTTTGGGACAGGGGCAGACCCAGGGTTCAATACTCAAGAGTGCACCAACAAGCCCTAACTACTGGCCCTTTTGGAAACACCTGTGAGGTAGATGTAGTCTCACCCGAAGTACCTATAGGGGGTTGCAGGACACAGGTGTCTACAACCAGAAGGAATGTAAAGTGGATTCAAGCAACACCACACAACAACCTAGTATTCTTTATCTTCCTTAAACCTACTGTGTAAGTTATATCTCATATCTAACATGATATCACAATACCGGCATATCAAATGACAAAGAATACAACATCAATCACACATAACACAAGATATACATGGTTCACCTTCTCCCTAGGGCTACGTCCACAGAACTATGCTTTATAATATATTATATGAAAGCATACAATTCTATCTGTGCTCTTAGCTAGCATATCTTCTCTCTTCCTCTCATCTTTCTTTCTCCATTCCCTGTGCACCTAGCTGTAGGGTTGATCTTCGCACCTAGCTGAAGATCTTACAATACTAGAAGGCTCTCACAATACAATGGTTCCCTCTCACTAGAAGTATCTCCTCATAACATCATCGATCAATCCATCCGAGGTCCTCTTGACCTTTATTTATACATTACAATAGCTCACCGACAACCTTAGGCTGATACCTAAGTGCTAAAACCCTAGATACCAAAACCCTATGTGTCTAAAACCCTAGGTCAACTTGACCCGCATTTTAAGGGCTTCACCAGCCTGTCTTTCCTTTCTTCCTGCGAGGTTCTCCAAAGAATCCTACAGTGGATTTTTCCCGCTTGCTGAGTTGTCCACGATATGTCTTCCTTTCTCATTTGACATCCTCGATCTCCCCATCCAATGACTTGTTCTCTCAGACTTCACTCCCACTTTTCTTCTCTTTTTCTCACTTTGACCCAGTATCAGTCACTGTGTCTTCCGCATAGTTCGTGTTTCACCTTTTCTTTCTTAATATTTTCTTACTTCCATAACCAAGGGCCAACACTTAGCCATGACAAAGTGGCAATCTGCATTGTTCTGTTATTCCGGCGAGGTTCAAGTTCTACAAGCCTTCTTTCTGCGAAGTCCTCTTTGGAACCTCTTGCAATTTTTCTAACTTTGCTTTCTTCTTACTCAACTTTCTGGATTTCTTTCCTGTGATATGCATCTCTGGATTCCTTTTTCCATTCTTGTTCTTATCTCCTCTTATCATAGTAACTTCACACTATTGAGGGTCTTTCATAGGGTTCAAGGGTAATACTTCTTTTCTTACTATTTCTAGAGTAGATGCTCTACTCTCCTGCATGGATAAGTTCTTCAAGTTTGCTTGTGTTATTTCAACTTCGACATATAAGTATCTGGTCCTCATTAGCTTTGACTTGTCCTCTTCTTATTCTATTAAGTGCGTTATTCTCCTAGCCATGAAATCTCTTAGTTCTTTCTTTTTCTGTTCTAGATCTTCCTCTTCTTCTTTTCTTCGAGTCTGGTCTTTCTCAACCCATGTTTTTCCTAGCAAAATAGCAAATGGGGCGTTGTTCTCAACAAACCTAATGACCTTGAATTCTTCTTCTATCGAATTTCCATGAGCACTCATAGGTACCTGGGTAAGTCTTTCGCATAGGGTTATCAAATTTCTTTTAAACAATCCTATTCCTCCCAATGAAGGAACCATAGCAGGCCTTCCCAAAATTTCCCAAGTATGTTCTGTCATAATATTCACCTATGTTTTCTCGTCCAGAATATAGTCAATGTCAAAGTCTCCTATTCTTGCTTCTATGCACTCCTCTTTGAAGATATCTGATAAACTGATGTCTCTGTGATCATTCAAGGTTTCTTTCATCTGCAATAATATAGTCTCTGATTCTTTTTGGGGTTCTATCATATTCTTAGTTTCTTAACCTTTCTTATGGTTTTCTTGTCCCATATTCATCTTTTCAACTTTAGCAATCATTCTAGTGAAATCCAAAACTTCATGATCCATAGATTTACAACAAAGATAACTAGGACCTCTACCAACGAATTCCTTAGAAATATGTCCCAGTCTTCTACAACTATAACAAAGATCCAATCCTCTCTTTCTCTTAAATGATCCCCAACTTTTCCTATACTACACACTGGGATCACAGTGCTGAACCTGTAAAAAATTCTTTCTAGGATCCTGCATCCATTTGTTAGTCCAAAAATTGTCTCTATGCATAGGAATAACATTTCTTTCACTATTTCTATTGGATCTATCCATATAAAATCTTCTTTCTTCTAGTTTTGCCCTAGTTTTCAGGCTATGACAAAATCTATCAAGCATACCTAGATCAATTCTTTCAAAAAAAAAATTCCACTTATCTTACCTTTATCAGAGCACAAGGATTTAAGATATTACCTCTTTTATTCAGACATGATTCCCTTCTTAGCACAGAGCTTCACAAGTCAATTAGGGTATTTCACACTACAACAACAGATCTACGCACAGAGCTTTCTTTTATTCAATTCCCAACAATCACATTTTCAGTCCTGACAACAAAACCATTTGTTGGCACAGGCGCAGACCCAGGGTTCAATGCTACAACAACACACCAAAAAAACCCTAACTACCAACCCTTTCGGCAACACCTGCAAAGCATATGAAATCTCACCTGAGGTAGTGGCAGGGGGGGTTGCAAGACTCAAGTGTCTACAACCTAGCTAGGACATAGATATGTGATCACAATATTTAACAGAGCACTTAATAGTTAACATTCATTATCATTTAACCCTTATTCACATCGCATGGAAAAACCCTAATTACAGGACAACACAACATTCAACAAGATCTAACTCATCCAAGCACTTAGCACATAGAAATAGATCAGATCTAGCATTCATTCACATCACTAAGCATTAAACATTCATCCAGAATAAAGCACTAAGAAAATAAACACATAAACACATGAACAACATAGCACCAAGCACCATAACACAAGGTATACGTGGTTCACCCTAGTGTGGGGCTACGCCCACCAACTCTTCTTCTTCTTTATTATTTTCTGTTAATCTCGTAGATGCACAGAGCCATAGAATCCACTCTGCATAGGATAGGATATCTATGCACACCTCGCCAGATCTTCCTTCCCCAAGTTAGGTCACAACACAAAGCCTTCTTACACAGTTTTCACACGAACTTCTTACAATCACTTTCACTTAGCTCTGCAAGTCTTAACATATAGTATGCATAAGGCCTCTAGATCCGCACTAAGCCGATTCTACTAGATCTAGTCACTCCTTCTTACATCGTCTAGATATCTATTTATACATTAAAAAAAGGGGCCTAAGCATGGGTAAACCCATGGGCCGACATCCCATACCCGTTACATAAACCCTAAACCCAAAAATCCCACAAAAGGGGGTGAGATCCCACGATCTCTGCTTTGCCTGGCGCTCCGTCTTCGACCAGCCTGTCGAAGTCCCAAAATTGGTCAAACATCACCAGCGTTTCCACAAAACCTGGTCAAGGGCCAACAATGGGTTTAACAGGATATTACTGATGGTTCATCGAAGGTTTTTCAAATATAGAAAATACGATCATGAAATTGTAGAAGAAAAACAAGAAGTTTATATGGAGCGAGAAATGTGCAGAAGCATTTCAAGGGATCAAGGAGTTGTTGAAGACAACGCCAATAATGAACGTCCCTGACATGGAGAAGGAATTCTTGGTATGAACAGATGTATCCAATGAAGGTTTAGGTGAAGTATTGATGCAATACGGTTGAGTGATCGCTTACATTTCAAGGAAATTGAGAAGGCATGAGGAGAACTATGCAACACATGATTTGGAGTTATTATCAATTGTATATGCCTTGAGAGTTTGGAGACACTATCTGATTGGACGAAAATTTGAATTAAAGGCATATCACTGTGGATTACAACATATATTTACGCAAAGTGACATGAACGCATGACAAAGGCATTGGTCAGAATTACTTAGTGAATACGACTTTGAGATTACTTACATAAAAGTTATGGTGAACAGAGTGGCAGATGCGTTGAGTCAGAGACCTCGCATATTCTCGGTAATACTTCTCAATACAAATCTTCGAGAAAATATTATAGAGTTACAGATAGATGATGATTGGCACAAGGAAGTTAAAGAAAATATTGGACAAGATACCATGATGAAACCGAAATTTGAAGGTTATACTTTGGACGATGTCGGATTGATGAGGTATAAAAACAAAATTTATGTACCGCCTAATGATGGATTAAGAAGTTTGATCTTGAGAGAAGCTCATAGAGCAGTGTACATGGCTCATTTGGGAGTCATGAAGATGAAGGAAAAGCTTAAGCCTTTATTCTTCTTGAAGGGAATGAAAGAAGACATTGTTAGTTACCTAGATAAATTTCTAGAATATCAACTAGTGAAAGTTGAACATAGACATCTAGCAGGATTATTAAAACCACACGTTATTCCAGAATCAAAATGGGAGGTCATTTTGATGGACTTTATTGTTGAATTGTCACTGACAGCAAGGAGACAGGACTCGATTTTCATGGTAGTTGACACTCTGACGAAGAGTGAACATTGTAATCATGTACATACAATGTATCAGGTGCCAG
>SNQJ01S0107582.1:0-29617 GCA_010110895.2 Picea sitchensis | reverse complement strand
TGTTTGCAAGTGAATCTGTTGAGGTCCAAGACTCAAGTTGGTGAAGGTGTTAGAAGTCTCCTTATTTATGATCTCTTTTTTGTAGAGGGAAAAATGAGTAAATATATCATGAAATTAAGGCTTTAGAGGAACTTGAACCGACAGATTAAGAAGGATAATTTTGAATTAAGGATGAAACTACAATCTATTGAGGAGGAGAAGTAGAGGCTTCAAGATTGATTGATATGTCATGGAGAATTCCTTAGAGGTATTATTCATGAATTGGAAAGAGATTTTCAGAGTAAGGATCAAACATTGGTACCATTATATGAAGTCGGGAAAGTGGAGAATGAAATGTCTCCTATGAAAGATAAAATATCTCCTACGAAAGGGTTACAAATAGTAATTGAGGAAGATAATTCATCATATTCTTCTTCTCCCCATCAAGATAGATAATTCTCTAGGATGACTGACGTAAGGAGAAATTCAAATGAAGAGGTATTAACATTGTAATGTATGAATACATCGAGGTATGGTTCATGGAAAATAGCTCGTCTTACCACATTAAAGGAACAAGATCGATATTCCATAATTTCTCATAAATTGACACAGATTTCTATGTATGATATGGAACTAATGCCAGATAAGAAGTAAGAGGGTTTGGATATGTGAGATTCCATCTCGTGTTGGGAGGATTTTTGGGAATATAACATATGCTATATTTTCCAAATTTGAAAGTAAACTTACTCTCAGTTTGAGCTTTCAAATAGGAAGAATGTGGAGTTTCATTCCAGGATGGACATGTACTTGTGTACTCAAAGGAAGCTACTTAGGACATGACAATAGTGCATGGTGTTCAAAATGAGAGGTTGTATAGGTTACTGGGAAGACCTATAATTGTATCCAGTGGCTATTTGGATTGAGTGTAAGATTGAATGTTAGATTCAAATTCATCATCGGAGACATTTTCAAAGACATGAAGCTGTGAGACTCCTTCCAGTACTAAGGCAAGAATGAGTCCATAAAGAAGCCACCTATCTTTGTCCCTGTATAGGTATCATGAAGATTCCATTTTGGAAACAATTTGTAAAAATATGTATATTTGTAAAATAAAAATGTTACTATGCATATGTAAATACCTTTTAAAAGTCTATTTCCATTGTTGTAATAGAGGACTTGTTAGTCACTCCTTAGATAATTTGAAGAGTGAGATGAATCTTGTAGAGATTTATGAAGTCCTTTGACAACAATGTAGACAATTCTTATTACATTGTTCTTATTATCAGCTAAATAATTGCGTATGGATCAAATTGTCTATGTAATATCATTCTTATTTGATGCAGGAGCATCGACAATAGAGCATGATTGGAGAACAACTGGATATGCACCAATGAACATTTTGAAGAGATTTTGAATTTCGAAAGTTGGCACATTAATGAAATATCTAAAAGGATGTATTTTCTTTAAATTATTTGGGGAATTGTAATGCAGATATAGAGCGTTTCTCTTATCTGTTGGGTGCGATTTTTTTTTATAATAAATGATAAGTAGATAGTAGTCTTTAATTCAATAAGATAACTTAGAGTGGTAGGAGGGAAAAAATAAAGAAGCCTCTCTCGTATGGTATTTGTAAGATAATTCTCATTGTAGTAGAGAGAGAGAGAGAGATAATAGCAAGAGTTGTAGGAGAGAGTTGTTGAAAACCATGTACAGAAACATTTGAATTAATATGAGAATGTTTTGATCCAATTGTATGGTGTATTATGATTGTTGTATGTATCAAATGAATGGTATGTTTATATTTGTTTTATAGTCTCTATTATGCATGTGTTTTTATGCTCAATGAATGTGATTTCATGTTGAATGTAGAAATTGTTGAGAGGTGTATAAGTTTTAATTTTTTCTCTTCCTGAGAATTCCTGCAAGGAGAGTAGTGAAAGTCCGCAAGGAGTGCATTGACAAGTTCTGAGTTTACCTCAGAAAGCTCAGGGGAGATAGCGTGAAAATTATACCAATAGAAGTGCAAAGTTAGCACAGAGTCATGTAAGGTGTGCGTAGGCCGAGTTAAGCCTTAGACTTATCCAACCCGGGAGAGAGGTTGAAGAACTCTGTTGCGAGGAGTGAACAAAGTTGGAGTTCCAGATAGCCAGAGGTTATCGTGAAGGATGCAAGGAGTGTGAGCAGGGTTCTTGAGAATCCTAGAGTTTGCATCGAGAATCAAGCTCAGGAAGGATAGATTTATCAAGAGTTCAAAAGAAGGATGAGGGTCGAAGTCACCTCATGGAAGAAAAATTTAGAGGGGTTGAAGCAGAGTCTGACAGAGGAAAACCATTAAGAATATCAACAGACAGTGGAGATCCTTGGAGGAGAAAGGTGCTAATAGTCGTGTGCCGTTAGATCCAGTGGAGTTGTGAGCAAGATAAGAGTCGGGAGTCATTAAATACTTCGAAGCTCAGGAGGAATAGTTCGTATCGTCAATCTGAGAGTAGGTCTGACCATTGATCCCTTTCATTAGGGAGAAGAGTTTGGGTTTCGGGAAGAGAGGTGAGCATTCTTTCGACATCACAAAGTGCAAAGTCTCGAGGTGCTTGGGAGTTGGCCCCCGGGTCATAACCAGAGGTCATATTGTTGGAGGCCAAAGGAATAGAGATAGCGCCCGCTAGGCTCTTAGTTCAGAGTTCGGGGATCGAGAGAGTCGGGGGTGACTCATAGCCTAACACTTGAAGTATGAGATCGCGAATTGCCTTTGGATAGGCATGTGGTCATAGTCGGTGGCCACGTGGAGAAAGATTACACTCGGTGCTAGTTCACGTGGGTGAGGTTTCATGAAAGGACCTATGGATTTATTTTGTGGAGGTTCTAGCAGGGAACCGGAGAGCTATTCCAGCTCAGAAAGTTTGAAGATCCATTGACCGGCAGGTCAGTAGACCCCGTTGAGGTGGGGTCACTATGTCAGGTGGTATCAGAACTTACAACTATTGTTTTTTGTAGGCCAAAGAAGACAAAGGACAATTGTTAAATTGAATTATGTGCATAAGATTCGAAACAATGCCACCAAGGAGACGTCCAGAGAGAACTATACCCGATCTAGCTATGGAAAGGGAGATGAGATAAATTCATGCTCGATTAGATGCTACGGAGACAACACAGAGAGGAACACCTCATACTAGATATATCAGTGAGGATGGAAGCGAGAACAAAGAAGGAGACGAAAAATTTGTAGCCGAAGACACTGCAGAGGAATGTTTGCTAAAAGATGTTGCAATAATGGGTTCCAGAGAAACATTGGACATCATGATGTATGAATGCAACTTGGACGTTCAGGATCTGTTATATTGGTGTAGATATATAGATAAATAATTTTACTATGAGTATGTTGAAGAAGACAAGAAAGTTAAGCATGTTGTCACTAGACTGAAAAGACATGCAACACTGTGGTGGGATGAACTACAGGTTGACAGGCGTTGCAAAGGAAAACAAAGAATTAAAAGCTAGGACAAAATGGTAGCCAATATGAAACCCAAATTCATACCCAGAGATTATAAAATCAATTTGTTTAGAAGAATGTAGAATTTAAGACAAAAGGGGATGACAGTGAAGGAATACATAGGGGAGTTTTACAAGTTAAACATCTGAGCTGGTCATCGTGAGAGTGATGATGAAAATTTCACTAGATATATGAATGGCCTCAGATATGAGATTGAGGATGAGATGAGCATGATGATGATAAAAAATGTGGAATATGCTTATCAGGTTGCTCTGAAGGAGGAAGAGAAATTGGCCAGAAAGAAAGGTCAAAGAGGCAGAGGTAGAAGCCTGAGTGGAGGTAAAGAAATTTCTCAGGATAGAGTACAAAATCCAAAGGATGAAGAAAAGAATCCACATAAGCACCCCAAAAGGGGAGGAAGTTCACAAGGAAGACAATGTGCCAATAGAAACACTTTTCCTCGAGCAAGAGGAAGAGGAAGGGGCAAAGGAGGAGAAATCAAGTGTTTTGTCTATGGGAAGATAGGACACAAATCTTGGGAATGCCCCGAGAGAAAGAGGGAAGGAGGAGGAGAAGCTCACATTTCATAATCACGAAGCAAAAATGTTGAGGCAAAAGATGCAGAAGGTGGAAGATCCTTAATGATGAGGAAAATTCTCTTGAATCCAGAGAAGGAAATGGAAAATCCAGTCTAGAGGAACACTTTGTTTAAGACTGCTTGCAAGACCAAAGACAGGGTATGCAAGGTCATAGTGGACAGTGGAAGCACAGATAATTTAGTATCCATAGAGATGGTGGAGAAGCTATTATTGGAGACAGTTGCACATCCAAGCCCGTACAAAGTCTCATGGTTGAAAAAAGGACATCAGGTAACAGTCACTAAGTAATGTTTAGTTGAATTTAAGATAAGGGGGTTATAGAGATGAGATTTTATGTGACGTAATTCCCATGGATGTTTGTCATATTTTGTTGGGGAGGCCTTGGAAATATGACATAAATTTTATTCATGATGGAAGAAAGAACACCTATACCTTGGAGAAGAATGGTAGAACTCATATGTTGCTGCCAATTGAGGATAAGAATGTGAAAGGAGAAACAAGAAACACTATACTTCTCATGAGTGGGAAGGAAATTCTGGATGAAGTCAAGAAAAACCAATAAATGCAGTTTGTTGTGGTGAGAAAACCTAGAGTCATCTTGACCAGTACTTCGATAGATGATCTACCTAAGGAAATTCAGGAACTTCTGGAGAATTTTGCTGATATAGTGGTGGACTATTTTCCTTGTTCGTTGCTGCCCATCAGGAGTATAAGCCATCACATTGACCTTATACCAGGAGAAAGTTTTCCAAACAAAGCAATGTAAATATTGACGCCGCGGGAGAATGAAGAGGTTCAGAAGAAAGTCTAGGATTTGATGGACAAAGGGTTAATTAGAGAAATCTTGAGTCTGTGCACTGTACCAATAGTGTTAAGTTAGAAGAAGGATGGTGGATGGAGAATGTGCATAGACTTGAGAGCAATCAAAAAAATCACCATCAGGTTAGATTTCCTTTACCCAGGATGGATGACTTGATGGATTGTTTGAGTGGAACGATTTTTTTTTCAAAAATTGATTTAAAGAGTGGATATCACCAGATATGGATGAGGGAAGGTGATGAATGGAAGACATCATTCAAAACAAAAGAAGGACTGTATGAATGGATTGTCATGCCATTTGTCTTGACGAATGCTTCGAGTACTTTTATGATATTGATGAACGAAGAATTGAAGTATTTCATTGGTAAGTTTGTAATTGTGTATCTTGATGATATACTGATCTTCGGTAAGATTGAGGAGGAACACTTGAGACATTTAACTTTAGTGATGAGGAGGTTGCATCAAGAGAACTGATAAATATGAAGAAGTAGTCTTTCATGAAGATGAAACTCATTTATTTGGGTTTTGTGATCTCTTCAAATGAATTGAAGATGGATCTGGAGAAGGTAAAAGAAATCAAAGAATGGCCATCACCAAGGAATATCTTTGATTATCCATGGATTATCCAGTTTTTATAGAAAATTCATCAGGAATTTTAGTGGGATTTGTGCGCCAATGATGGATACAGTCAAGAAGAGACATAAGTATTTTCATTGGACAGAGGAAGTAGCGAAAAGTTTCAATTTGTTAAAGGAGAAGGTAACTAGACAACCAGTTCTGGTCCTACCAGATTTCACTAAAACATTTCAAGTGATATGTGATGGAAGTGGATTTGTGATTGGATCAGTCTTGAGTCAGGATAATAGGCAAGTTGCATACTTCAGTGAGAAGTTGAATGAGACCAAAGGGAAATACTCCACGTATGGTAAAGAGTTCTATGTAGTAATTCAAGCCTTGAAGAAGTGGAGGCACTACATGGTTCCGAATGAGTTCGTTTTGTATAGCGACAACCAAGCATTACAATTTGTAACCAGATAGGGAAAAATGAACCAGAGACATGCAAAATGGGTTGATTTTATGAAGAACTTTACTTTTGTTATAAAGAAAATTTCTGGAAATTCTAATAAGGTTACTGATGCATTGAGAAGGAGATGTTTGATTCTACAAGAGTTTCGAGTGAAGACCTTAGGTTTTGAACACCTAAAGGAGATGTATAGAGATGATTTAGGTTTCAAGGATGCTTATGAAACATGTGAGAATCCTGTTCTGAGAGAGAGAATCCAGTGGACTAAATATTTGATTCAGGATGGATTGTTGGTCAAAGGAAATCAATTGTGCATTCAAAAGTTTTCTATGAGGGAAAACCTTCTAAAGGAAAAACATAGTGGGGGATTGGCTGGACATTTCGGACATGACAAAAAAATTGAGAAATTGAACAGTTTGTATTATTGGCTAGGAATGAGGACATATGTCAGGAAATTTGTCAACAAATGTAAAATATGCCAGCATGCAAAGGGGAAAAGACAAAATACTAGATTGTATCAACCATTGCCAATACCAGAGAGGCCATGGTACGCGGTAAGCATGGATTTTGTGTTGGGATTGTTGAGAACACAAAGAGGATGTGATTCCATATATGTGGTAGTCGATAGATTTTCCAAAATGGCACATTTCATTCCATGTCAGAAAACTAGTGATGCAACACACATTGCAAACCTGTTTTTCAAAGAAGTTGTTCGACTTCATGGATTGCCTAAGAGTATTGTTTTAGACAGAGATACCAAATTTGTTGGTCATTTCTGGAGGAAACTGTGGAAGAATATGAGGATGTATTTATGCTTTAGCTCAGCATATCACCCTCATACGGATGGACAGACTGAAGTAGTAAATTGAAGTTTGGGGAATTTATTGAGGAGTTTGGTTGTTGAACACCATAGTCAGTGGGATCAGATTCTTCTGCAAACGGAGTTTGCATGCAACGATTCACCTAACAGGAGCACAGGAAAGAGTCCATTTCAAATAATTTATGGAATGTAGCCAAGAGGAGTATCTGAGTTGAGAAACTTAGAACAGAGTGAGTTCAAGAGTGCTGGAGTGGAAGATTTTGTAGCAGAAATGCAGGAGCTCCATAGTAATATCAAAGAGCGGTTGCAGAGTTCTAGCCAGGAATACAAGCACAAAGCAGATCAACACTGAAGAGAGATTCAATTTGAAGTGGGATATTTAGTTTTGGCACACCTCAAAAAAGAAAGGTTCCCAAGGGGAACATATAAAAAATTAAAAATGAAGAAAATAAGGTCATGTAAAATCTTACGGAGGTTTGAGGCAAATGCTTATGAGATAGAATTACCAAATGATGTGGGCATATCGTCCATATTCAATGTAGCAGACCTGTATCCTTACCGAGAAGCTGAAGCAGGAGGAGAAGATGATCAGAAGGAAATTCAGTGGGTAAAACAAATGCTTGTAGCAGAAAGGTCGTAGATGGAAAAGATCATGTATCAGAGAGTTAGAAAGAAAACACGAAGGAAGACGTATTATGAATGCTTGGTAAAGTGGAAAGGACACCCAATCAAGGATGCTAGTTGGGAAAATGAATTTGATATTTAGAAGCATGGAAAGACAGTGCAGGAACTCATGGACAAGAGTCCATGAATTTTTCAGTCAGAGTAGTATGATGCAGGAGCATCGCCAGTAGAGCGCGAATGGAGAATAGTTGGATATGCACCAGTGCACATTTTGAAGGGATTTTGAATTTCAAAAGTTGGGACATTAATGAAATATATAGAAGGATGTATTTTCTTTAAATGACTTGGGGAATTGTAATGCAGATCTAGAGCGTTGTTCTTATCTGTCTGTTGTGAACATTTATTATAATAAATGATAAGCAGATAGTAGTCTTTAATTCGATAAGATAGCTTAGAGTAGTAGGAGGGAAAAACTCAAGAAGACTCTCTCGTACGGTATTTGTAAGATAATTCTCATTGTAGTAGAGAGAGAGAGAGAGAGAATAGAAAGAGTTGTAGGAGAGAGTTGTTGAAAACCATGTACAAAAAAAATTGAATTAATATGAGAATGCTTTGATCCAATTGTATGTTGTATTATGATTGGTGTATGTATCAAATGAATGGTATGTTTATAGTTGTTTTACAGTCTCTTTTATGCATGTGTTTTTATGATCAATGAATGTGATTTCATGTTGAATGTATGAATTTGTGAGAGGTGTATAAGTTTCAATTGTTTCTCTTCTTGAGAATTCCTGCAAGGAGAGCAATGAAATTTTGCAAGGAGTGCATTGACAGGTTTCGAGTTTACTTGAGAAATATAAGGGGAGATACCGTGAAATTTATACCAATAGAAGTGAAAAGGTAGCACAGAGTCGTGCAAGGCATGTGAAGTATAGGTTAATCCTTAGAATTATCCAACCCGAGAGAGAGGTTGAAGAACTCTGTTGTGAGGAGTGCACAGAGTTGGAGTTCCAGATAGCTAGAGTTTATCGTGAAGGCCGCAAGGAGTGCGAGTAGGGTTCTTGAGAATACTAGAGTTTGCATCGAGAATAGAGCTGAGGAAGGATAGATTTTTCAAGAGTTCAAAGGAAGGACGAAGGTCGAAGTCACCTCATGGAAAACAAGTTCAGAGGGGTTGATGCAAAGTTTGATAGAGGAAAATCGTTAAGAATATCAATGGACGATGGAGATCACTGGAGGATAAAGGTGCTAATAGTCATGCGTCGTTAGATCCATTGGAGTTGCGAGGAAGATAAGATTCAGGAGTCATTAAATACTTCGAAGCTTAGGGATAATAGTTCGGATCGTCGATCTGAGAGAAGATATGACCGTTGATTCCTTTCGTTAAGGAGAAGAGTTCAGGTTTTGGGGCAAGAGAGGCGAGAAGTCTTTTGACATTGTGAAGTGAGAAGTCCCGAAGTTCTTGGGACTTGGACCATGGGTCATAACCGTATTTCATATCGCCAGAGGCCAAAGGAACAGAGCTAGCGCTTGCTAGGGTCTTAGTTCGGAGTTCGGGGATTGCGAGAGTCGGTGGTGACTTGCAGCCAAACACCCAAAGTTCGAGATTGTGAAGCGCCTTTTGGATAGGCATGTGGTCACAACCGGTGGTCATGTGGAGGAAGCTTACACCCGGTGCTAGTTCGTGCAGGTGAGGTTTCGTGCATGGAACTATGGATTTATTTCATGGAAGTTCCAATAGGGACCTGAAGAGCTACTCTTGCTCAGAAAGTTTGAAGATCCATTGAATGGGAGGTCAGCATACCTCACTGAGGTGGGGGCACTGCGTCATTATTCTAAAGTACCAAAGGTGAAGGAACCAAAGAATGCATATAGTTGAAACATGTAGATCGAAAGCGGGAAGAGAATCATAGCTATGCAATGTCTTCCTAGAGCTGGTAAAAAAATAGTATTCTTTATAAAGAGGGAAGGTGAAATAAATATTATTTATGCTATAAACATCTCCAATAAGTTATTCCATGTTCATGTAGATGTATACCTTGAGTAGAAGAAATTCAAGCGGTACAAATGTTTGTGGAAAACATGTTTGGGTTTGGTTTCAGGGAAGGAGAGAGGAAATGTAACACCCTGTTTTTTGTGGAAAACATGTTTGGGTTTCTTGGTTTCGTGGAAGGAGAGGAAACAACACCGCCTGCATTGTAAATATAACCTAACCGCCAGCGACTATGGAAAACCCATGCTACGAATATGTACGTAAACGGACCTTATGAAATAGTTGTCAAGGAATGTAAATAACATTATGAAATTCTATTGCGTGATCCGCCGAGGGATAAAGCGGAAAAGAGACCACGATGGAGGTGGAGGGCACCTTTGAAAAGGGCGTTAACTTCCACCATGAATTAAAGACCGATTGACTCCACCGTCTGAGAACCAAAGCGCTCGCTATCTCCCAAATTTAATGGCTCGCAGACTGGTATGTGGATGTCTTGATGAGGGATGGAGGGTGAGCCGCCCATCCGTAGAACCGTCAGGCCTGACCAGCGCGACGGAAATCGTGCCACACGCAACCTCGCAAGAGGAGAAGGCGTGAGGGAGAAGCGAGAAGTGGGAAGACGCGAGGGAAGGAAGATAATTCTGGAAAATACAGAGTGAGTGTTAGCGGAGAAGAAGGAGAGTAAATTTTGTTCTCGGTCACTGGAAAAACAAAAACTTAGTCTTAGAGCATCGTGGTCTTAGCTCATGGGTGGCTAGTGGTAATCCATTTGGAGTCGCCACCACGTTGGGAGGAAACGAGCACCCTCTCTCGCTAGTCGCTACCATTGTTGAAGCTATCTCTCGATAAGTGTTTTACTTATATTGCATTCTGAAATTTATATGTTGTCACATATATTCGCTGGACCGTGGAATTGTAAATGTTTCGTGTGAAGGAATTGTTTGTACAAGAATCGTTAATATGGAATAGATGTTAGCTCATAGAACCGTAAAGTTGTAAGAATTGCCGCACGAAAGTCCGCTGCGAAAGTGCTCTGATGATTAAGTTGATATATGCTTATTACAGAGGATATCCTGCACGAATTACGCCAATAAAATGAAGCTAACCATGCCCACCGTTCTCGGGAAGCTGTCTCCATTTAACTGCTTCCGGGAATGCCACGGTATGGATCTCTTCACAGAGACTTCCCCCTTGGAAAGGGCGCACCCTAACCCGCATATGATTTGAACGCACAGCCTTATTAACCCCTCGGGTATCAGGGAAGAACGCATCCTATTGAGGTTCCGCGATAGTGTTGAGCTTATTGAAATAAGTCGCATCGATGAGATTCAAGGTTTGAGGTTCCATAGTCATCCACTCTAATTATTAGATTTTAATGTAGTGCACCAGTGTTACTTACCCCGCCTTTGTCCCATATCATCGGGCAACGGAATTCGATCGTAAACTCAAGACCCAAAAAGCACGAACCGGATCATAGGATCACTACCCAACTAATCGCCAACCGCGGATCCGGAGAAATGCAGGGGTTAGGCACAAGGGCAGGCACGAGGAGATGATCTGAACCGCTTCGGTCTTGGTCATATCCCTAATCGGCCGATCTCGAGAGATGCGCCGGAGTTAAACCCTACTTTGCAGAGAAAGAATCCTAGCCGCTGATCTCGGCAAGACACGTGTCGACATCCCGGGAAGGCACGGATTTCTCTCATGGGAGATTTGGGGAGTGTAGAACTTTAGATTAGGAACGCGATATCACGATTGGCGACCAGCCATTCAAACAAGAGGGAACACGGGCGAGGATCCCGGAGAGTCGAGTTCGGTATATCGGAATCGGCGATCGGGAATTTCTAATATTATAGAGTTTCACACTCCGAATCGCTGACCACGATTTCCTAAGGGATCCGAAGCCACCAACAAGAGGGAACACGTAAGCGAGGATCCCGAGAGTCGAGCTCCTCGGTATATCGTGAATCGGGCGATCGGAATTTCAATACATAGATTTTCAAGCACTGAATCAGCGATCCGCGATTTACCGGGATGAGATCCAGCCGCTCACACGGATGTGTCGAGATCTGACGAAAACGGACTGGCATTTCGGAGTTTTCAATACAAAACTTCTACCATATCGAATCACGATCCGCGAACCTCATGAGTGGGAGCTATCTGCCAACACTGAGGAGTCATCGATTTTGAGGCATCTGGTTTTACAAAGTCGAGAACGAGACCTCCTCAAGCCTTGAACCATAGAGAACCCTCACCATTGATTCACCTTAACACGCGGGCAAGAGATCCCGGCGAGTCGAATCGGGCCACTCAAGTCTCTAAACAACGATAAGATCCGGACCGCCCATCGGAAGGATTGTAAAGAATATCAACGCCATCTACGCTTGACATTTGGGAAACTGAATTTCCGGTGACCGTAAGCTCACCTACGTGAGGAGTCGCGAAATCCCAAAGCCCGACGGTCCCATAGTCATAGCATCCCAGTGGAGGACACGTGTCCATCCACGCCATCTTAGGAAGTGGGGGCCATAGACGCTTTAGAAAGCGGCTGGTGGTCAAGGCCCGTACTCGGGTCGCGGAGTCAAAGCTGTCGGGCACGGGATCTGAGACCGGAATTCATAAGACCGCAGAACGCGACATCATAAACCCCAAACCCCGATGGTAGCTATAAGGCCGCCAACATACAGGCAGTACGTCCCGTGATCCGGAGTCAACTGCAGGAGCTATCAGCAGAGGAGCCGGGTCGGACCCCCGGAAACGCCGAAGCCCTGAGGGTGAATGAATCTTCGACACCGCCAGAAACCCCACTCGAAGTTATAGAATCGATTGGTATTTCACGCAGCTAGAGATTTTCTGCATGGGAGATTAATTCCAAAATTTTCAAAATACGATGGGTGCGTTACAAAGTGGTATCGCAGCATTTAAGCCACAACACTCGGCCCGATTGGGCTCACGCACGAGTCGTCTATAAACCTTGTTCGAAACACCCTATGAGGAGTAACCGACTTAACTATCTTATCCATAATTAAAAACTTGGAATATGAACACCGGGATCGCAGTACGTGAAATAATTATGAAATTATGCACGGATTATCAAATGTATTTAACTCTTTGACTAATATCCAACGCTTGTCTTTTCACCAAGCGGACGACCAACCGCTGGAGTCCACAAACGCAGAAGCATGGTGACTATCAAGAAGCGGGAGAAGGCTCCCACAACGCAGAACGAGGAGTCTGAGGAAAGAAGAGTAATAGGGACCCCGACAGACTTAGCTGAGACTCAAGAGGAGTCTTATGGTCGAACTACAAAGCTGCAGGACCGATAATGAAAGGATGATAAAAGAACAAGAGAAGCAACCTGAAATTAATGCAGTTTTACCACAAAGCTTATCCAATTCCGTCAACCAAATGCAAAGATGAACTCGAGATGCAAAATCATGGTCGTGTCGGTGGCCATACTGAGATAATCACATCAAGAAAGGTCCACTCTAGAGGTAAAGGACCAATGCCCGATGATTCCACTAAGAAGGAATTCGATGATTCAGAAGGCTCTACTAGCAGCAGATCACCATTCTCTGGTGAAAACGTAAGAAACAAAGACTTCCAAGAGTCATAAATTTGAGGAATTTAAAGGCCAAACCTCCTTCCTTCGACGGCGATAAAGAAGGGAGAGGAGGCTCAGGCTTGGCTACTTGGACTAAAGAAATATCTCAGAGTCCATGACTTCTATGAAAACTTGAAGACCTGAGGGCTACTTTCACTGAACGGGAAGGCTTCCATCTCGTGGGAAGACCTAAGAATATGAAAGGGGTCCGTGAGGAGGGACTTGTCTTGGAAACAGCTCGAGAAGTACTTCCGAAGAAGTATTTGTCTAAAGGTATTTCGACGAGAAGGCTAAAGAGTTCTATGAACTCAAACTGGGCCAACTTACCATGGATGAATATGTCAACAAATTCCTGACTTACCGAGGTATGTACCCTACCTCAAAGCAGAAAAGGCGAAGGTACAACACTTCATCACCGTGTCGGCCTAAAGAATACTGGAACCGAATTATGTTCGACAAGCCAAGGACTTTAGAAGAGACTATACGAAAGGCAACATTTTGTCATGAACAATATGGACATTCCGCAGAGTCCCGGGGAGATTGGAAACCAAAGAACGGTTCCAAACTAGAAGAAAGGGTAACCGATTTCCAAAATTACAGGCCGAACCATAGAATGAACTTCCTAATTTAGTAAAAAATTTCAGCGTAACTTTCCTCCTCATGGATGGAGATAAAACTGACCTATACCAAAGAAGACCCATAACCAAAGAGAAAGCCTCGAATGCCGGATTGCGAGGAGACTGGCTTCCTAAGAGATCATTCACTTACGCCAAAACAAAATTTATAACATGCAGAAGCTACCACGTTGGCCAACGACAAACGGGTCAGGAGTGCGCCAATGGATTTCCATGCACCCTGGACAACCGTGATGACTACCAGTTTCAAGGTGGGAAATAGAAGGTATGATCTTCAACCATTTGGTATCCGTTTTGATTGACTCGGTTCAAATTTGAGTTATATATCCCTAAAACCGTTGATAAGTGTGTCCACGTATGTAAACTAAATCCATGGTTGGTACAAAGAAGCCATCGGCACCAAAGTTGAAGGTGGTAGAGGCCGCTTATCCCCGCTTGAATTCATGTTGGTGGAATTCACCCAAGCAACCCTTGATGTATTACGCCTGGGATCATACGATTTGTTGTTTGGTATGGACTGGCTAGCCACTCATAAGGCCAAACTGGATTGTTACTATAGAACCTTAGAATGTGTGAGCAAGAAGGAAAAAGGATAACCCAACAAGGGATCCAAACCGAATTTGAGACAACACGATTACAAAATGAGGAAATACGTCAAAGTGATGTCCCTTGTATGCAGTACATGTGTTGAAACCAACCGAAGGTGCGATCCAAGCCCTGAAGACCACCATATCCTGAGAGAATACCAAGATGTATTTCCTCAAGAACACCGGGTCTACCCGAAGAGACATTGACTCTTCAATAGAACTTGCACCAGAGCAAGGTTTGTCCAGAACACCCTATCGGACGAGCATGCCTGAAAGAAGGCTGAACTCAAATTGCAATTGAAAGAAATGATGGATATGGGTTATATTCGACCCAACGTGAACCCCTGGGGAGCACCGGTCCCCGCTTTAAAAAAGAAAGATGGCACCCCTTCACTATGCATAGATTACGCATAACTTAATAAAGTAACCATAAAGAACAATACCCTGCTCAAAGGAGTTCCATGATCTATTTGATCGGGCTAGAGGTGCTGCCTGTTTTCAGATTGACTTGAGGTCCGATACCATCAAGTCCAATCATATGAAGACATCCATAAGACCGCTTTCCCATTACCTGCAGATGGTCATTATGAGTTTGTGGTAGTACCATTTGCTAACCAATGCCCTCGCCACTTCATGTGCTTGATGAACAATGTACTCATTAAATTCTTAGATAAATTTGTACTAGTTCTATTGATGATATCTTAATCTACTCTAAGAATAGAGAAGAAACACATATCTGAGACTTGTGCCTAGTGCTAAGAGAGAATCAACTATATGCCAAATTCAGTAAGTGTGACTTCTTCAGAAACAAATACACTACTTGGGGACATGTTCTGTCCAAGGAAAGGGTAGCAGATCCCATACATCGCCTATCATGAATGGCCTACCCCAAAGGATGTCTGCATTAATAGATCCTTCATGGATTGTGGATACCAGAGATTTATAAAGATTTTCCAAGATTACCGTCCAATCACTGCCTTTCAGAAGAAGGGAAAGAAATTTCGTGGACACAAAGAATGCTAAGAAAGATTTCAAACCTTGAACATCTACTAACCCATGCACCTGTTGAAAATCACACCTTAAACCACTTCCTTGTGCGTGCACAGATGTCTTCAGAAGGGGAAGGGAATTTCGAGGAGTCCCATGAAGGAAAGGTGATTCGCTATGAATCCCAGAAATTTAATGAGCATAAGAGGTCAACTATGTGACTCATGATTTGGAATTACGCCATAGTGCATGCCTTAAAAATGGAGGCATTACCTCCTAGGTAGAATATTTGTTTTTATGACAGATCATTGTGGATTAGGGTATTTGTTTGATCAAACAAATCTCAACACCAGACAAGCTAGATGGATGGCCCCTCCTTACTAACTGATTTTGAAATAAAACACATCAAAGGTAAAGAATCAAATTCGCTAAGGAGGACAATAGGGTGGCCGATGCCCCTAGCAGAACCATGAAAACAATTCACCTAGCAAAGGAGAGCACCTGGGAGACGGATGTCAAAGAAAGAATAAAAAATGCACAAGACACAGATCCCTTCGTCCAAAATGTGACCCTCAGACCTACAACAAGAATCCACTGAAGTAAAGTATGAAGGCTATCGTGCGGACTCAAGGAGGTCTACTCACCTACGAGATAGAATTTACATCCCCACTCAATTTAATTTACAAGAGGTTCATTGCGGGATGAATTAATAAAGACCTGATCACCTGTGATACCGGGGAATGATTACTGCCACCAAAACAAGCATCGGCTGGATTGAAGAAGGACGTAGATAAATATTTGGCCCAATGCATAGAATGTCAAGAAGCCGCTTAACATCGACACCCAGCCGATTACCGTGATCCTTTACCCATTCCTTAATGGAAATGGGAAACCATCTCCATGGATTTTATCACCGGATACCAACCTCAACCAGACAGAAAGATGCCATTATGGTGTATCGATAACCTATAAGTCCGCTTCATTTATTCCAAATAAATCAATCTGCAAGGCGATATATATAGCATAAGTATTCATGAAAGAGGTGTTCAATCGGCATCGCATGCCGAGGGAGATAATATCGACAGAGACACAAAGTTCACTTCCACTTTCTGGAAATCGATGGCGTGTTTGAGACCAAGTCGCTGCTTATAATCAGCCTATCACCCTCAAACCGACGGATTGCATCGAAAGGGTGAACCAGATATTGAGGATATGTTGGGCGATGTGTAATGCATCAACCTAAAAATTTGGGAAGATTACCTGCCACTGGCAGAATTCGCCTACAACAACGCTACCAAGCATCCTTAAAGACGGTGCCCATTCGAGATCCTCACGAAGACAATGTAACACTCCATTCAGCTGGAGCATTCCTGTGAATAGGATTTCTTTTTGGACCCGATATGTTAAAAAGAAATGGAACAACAAGATTCAGATAAAGAAAAATCTGGCACGCCGTAACCTACGTAGTGCCATGCCGATCAAAAAGAGAACTCCAAGAGAGTTCCAAAATGTGAGACCATGTATATCTCTTAATTAAGCCCAAAAGGAGTTTCCTAAAATGGGAGCTTGTGCCAAAATTGGCACCCCGGTATTGTGAAACCTTTGAGGTTCTAGATAGAATGGGACCGTGAGTCCATCGCATAGCACTTCCTCCCAAAGTAAAGCACATAATGTTTTCCATGTTTCATTGAAGAAATATATACATGATGCTAATCATATAATTGATCGTTCTGTGATCCGTGAACCTGAGGAGAATTCCCGCCAACCCCCAATGCATACTGGACAGAAGGAAACCCTACTCCGAACGTAACCATTGCAATGCGTCAAGGTGCGCTGGAAACATTTTGGCCTGCATGAGGCTACATGGGAAATGGAGGATGCCATGCAGATGCATATCCGATTTTGTTTACTGCCATATGCACCATGTTGTTGCTAAGAACATCGAGGACGCATGTTCTTTATGGGAGGTAAATTGTAACACCCTCGCTTTCCGTGATTGAAATATAACTGAATCGCCATGACTATGGTAAAACCTTCATAAGCGAATATAAAGCAATGGACCTCATGAAGAAGGTCGATGAATGTAAATAACATTAAGAAATTATACGCGTGATCAGCCGAGAGGGATGTGCGAAAAGAGACCACGATGGATAAAAAAAGGTGGTGGAAGGCACCTAAAAAAAAGGGGCGTTAACTTCCACCATGAATTAAAGACCGTGTTTGGACTCCACCGCCCTGAGAACCAAAATTGGCTCGCTAGCCCCGAATTAATGGCCTCGCAGAATCGGTAGGCTGGATGTCTTGATGAGGATGGAGGGTGAGCCGCCCCATCCCAGGACGCCGCCCGATCAGCCGGTGGAAACGCGCTACTACGCAACCCTCGCCAGGGATAAGGCCGCATGGTCGAAATCCATCGACAAATGACGCCGGAACTCGGAATTCATACACGTGAGGAGTGCGGATCGCACGCGAGGGGATTGCAACCTTCGGCCTCGGACAGGCAGAGAGACGCAGGTCTCTGGAAATCGTGGTCTCAGCTCGGAGTGAAGGTAACCATTTGGGAGTCGCCACGCCTCGGCCGCTGGGGAGTGAAATCCAGCAATCCTCCCCGCCAGCCGCCACCATTGCTGGAAGACCGATAAGTGTTTTACTTATATTGCATTCTCAAATTTTATATGTTGTCACATATTCATGGACTGTGGAATTGAAAATGTTTCCTGTGAAGGAATTTGTACAAGAATCGGCATTATGGAATAGATGTTAGCTCATAGAACTGTAGAGTTGTGAAGAATTGGCTGCACGCAGCGTCCGCCAGAAGTGTTTGATGTGATTGTTGATATATGCTTATTACAAAGAATTCCCCGCACTAATTATGTCAATAAAATGAAGCTAACCATGCCCAATTGCCCTCGGGAAGTTGTCTTCACTGCCCTCGAATGACCCTTAGCGATCTCTTCACGAGACTCTCCTCGAAGGGTGTTCCGTAACCCGCAGGATTTGAATGTGCCTTATTAACCCCGTGACGAGAAGAACTATCCTATTGAGGTTCCAAGATAGTAGTGTTGAGCGACAAATAAGTCGACGGATGAGATCTCGTCGGAGGTTCCATAGTCATCCACTAATTGCTGATTTAATGAAAGTAACATTGCGTAAGTTACTTACCCGCCTTTGTCCTATATCATCGGTGGCAACGGAAATTGATCGTGAAACTCCAAGACCCAAAGCACCTAACCGGATCAAGCAGATCACGGTCCAATCCAATCGCCAACCGTGGATCTGGAGAAGCCGCTGCTGTGGTTAGGCATACAAGGGTAGGCACGCTGGTGAACTGGAACCGCTTCAACTTGGTCATAACTCGACCGCTGCCGATCTCGGGAAGATGCACCGAAGTTAAACCCTAGTGTGCGTAGAAAGAATCCTAGCCGCTGATCTCGGCAGACAATTTGCCGACATCCCGGAAGGCATCGATTTCATCGGAGATCAGGAGTGTAGAACCTTTGCATTAGGAAATCGCGATACACGATTCCGGCGGGATCTGAGCTCCAAACAAAGTAGGGAACACGTGGCGTAGGATCCTGAGGAGTCAGGAGTCCCAGATAATTCGAATCGCGATCGGGAATTTCAATACAGAGTTCGCCACTGGAATCACATCCCCGCGATTCCTAAGGATCCGAGCCGCCCAAACAAAGAGGAACACGCGGCGAGGATCCCTGGTATTCGAGTTCTAAGATACTCCGAATCTGCCAGAACTGTGAATTTCTCGGCACAGAGTTCTCACCACTGGAATCGCTGATCCGCGATTTACCGATGATTCGAGCCACCGTCACACGGACAAAAGTGCGTCGAGATCGATCTAAAATCGGGTTCGCATCGGAGTTTCTCGGTCACGCGTCCCTTACCACACGGAATCACCCATCCGCCGAAAACCCCGATGAGTGGGAGCTAGCCGCCAACACTCCGAGGAGTCATTCTGGATTTTGAGTATCGGGTTTTACAGGTCGAGAACCGGTGACCTCTCAAGCCCGGAATCTGATAGAGAACCTCAACCATTGATTCAGCTGCACGTGGCAAGAGATCCCTGACGGAATCGGGCCACTGCCTCAAACAAATATAATCCTGACCAAGCGACGTAGTTAGAAGATCAAACGCCACTCCACACATTGGGAAATCGAATTTCCAAGGACCGTAAGCTCTCACGACAGAGTAGAAGTCGCGAATCCCTTTAAAACGCCGACGGCCCCACAACATAGCATTCCAAAGGAGGACAAACCATCCACGCTTATCTAGGAAGTGGGGCCAGACGAAAGCAAGGGACAGGTCGGCTGCCCAAGCCGGAGTCAAAGCGCCAAGTGGCATCGGGATCTGGTGTTCGAATTTCACGGGCGACCAGGCATCACGCATCATAAAACTCAAACCCCATGGGTAGCTATATACAACATATGGTAGAAGGTCATGTGGATTCGGGAGCTGAATCAAGAGAGCTATGCGTAGAGGGGCGCTGTCGGAATTCGGGGAAACGCGAGTCTTGAGGGTGAATGAATCTTGACACTAGAAACCCCGAATTCCCGATATAGAATCGGGGATTGGTATTTCGCTAATGCGAGTTAGGGAGATTTTTCGTGTATGGGAGATTAATTTCCAAAATTTTAAAAATATGATAGTGGGTGTGTTACAGGAAATGAACAAGAAATTCATTCAGAGACTCCTACAGATACATCAACAATACATGAATAGTTAATCCAGACGGGTGAGGCATAGATAAACATTTGACTTGGTTTCGTGATTTCCAAGATGGACTATCTTCAACAGAGAAGGAGATGGGAGTGGATGTTGAGTTAAGATTCAAATCTAGATATTTCAAAGGAGAGAGTCGGTGAGAAAACTTTAGGAATAAATGAGCCACAACTGGAGCTAGATATAAATTAATGCCAATAGTCAGGAAAAAAGATCTAGAGTCATATTTGTTATCATTGAAATTTCGTCTGCAAGATCGCACGCAAATGGTTACAAAAATAGACCAATGCCAACAACAATTAGTTCACCTGTAGCACCGAAATGGATTTAAAAAGGAAAAAACTATACTATTGGGAAAAAATTGACATGCGCAAACTCACTAAAGGAAGCGCACGCATAGTACGTAGGCTAGGAACTCCCTTAGAGCGCACAACGTGCCATATGCACGACTGTGTATGAGAAAAGTCGCGCACTATTGTGAATGGCGTATTTATGGTTCTTGTTGGGCCCCCAACCACTTATGGACCAGCTCCCAACATGATTTGACCTTCAAATCTGAGTGAAATCCAAATGGGGGGCTGGTCAAGGACCAAAGGGTTCCCTAAAGGGCCCCTTGTTCACACTAAGAACTAGTTGAATTTTTCCTTGAAGAAATTCTATAAATGGAGGCCATGGGTGCACTAAGAAACCAAGATCTTCATAGTATTGTTATGTTGCCTCAATTCTCCCTTGAGAATCCTCTTTTGTCCTAGGAGTATTAAAACATCATTGCAATAGGCCATTCCACTCACCTCTTGAGGGAATGGGCATTGATTTTCTTCATCATTTGCCATTTTTCTTCCATTGTAAGAAGAGATCTCCATTAGGGAACTCAAGAGCCCTCCCAAGGAGGAAGATGAGAATCATAAGTCCTCATTTTTCTCTATGGTGTTTTTCCAACTAATATAGTTATCCATTGGTGGCATAATATTGGTCATTGGTTGATTGTTTATGGTTCTAAGTTTCTTATGCATTCTAGTTTTTATTTCCTTAGTTGTTTTAGTTTGTTTACTTGTTTATTTCATGTGTTTGGATTGTTCCACTCACTAACCTTTGTCTTGTCTAGTAGGCCTAGCTAGGCATGCAAGTGCCTTTGTTTTTCTCACCCAAGTGATGAAACATGCACAACAGATTGACGACCACATTGGGGAAAGGTATCAAATTCCACCCTATTTGGGATTAGAGAGCACTTGTTTTTAATCCATTTGTCTTTGAGGTACCAAAACCGACCCAACCTTACTTGTCAAAAGCCAAATTCAGAGTTGGAGGAGGGAAATTTCACTCAAAATACCACCCCCCCCAACGTCTATCAGAAAGTGCGTGGGTATTCCATCCCACATACGCGCATTCAATGCACTGTGTGCACAAAAGGATTCTTTTATCTACGCATTTTGAGAACTTTGTGCCCACTGCGCCTTTGTCATAATTGTAACCAGAGCACATTTCCATATTTTCAAAATTGTAAGGGTTTTTGTGATGATTTGAAGGCCCTTAGCCTTCAAATTCTTGCTTTCATGCAATTTGTAATGCCCATGCACTCCACTTAGACTCCTTTCCCATATGAAAGGTTAGCTAAACATAGGCACTTAGGGGGTAAAAAGAACAAAATATTCTCCTCCTTTTCTTTGGTTTCCACATGGATGGCTTGTTTGGTTTGTAAAATTTAAGTTGAGATTATTTCTATCACATATAAAAACACTTGCATTGGGACCAAAAAGTAACTTTGATCATTGAATATGATCTTCTCTCGCAGCATAGAGCGATCTTGAGAATCATAAAGGTGTTTAAGGAGACATTTAATCTCCCTTAAAATATTTAGGAGAGGACAAAGCCCCCTGAGGGATCCTCTTAGTTTCTTTTTGAAATCATCTTAAAAGTTACAAGGGACAATACATGCCCACATGTTGAAAAATTAGGATATTGTTTCAAGATTTCTTAGTGTAAACAACATTAGGGAGTTTAAAGGATTGGTAAGGACCCATATCTCCACATGCTAGCTCTTTTAGGGATTTTAAAATTTTGCAAGGTTGTACCAATGAAACTTAGTAAGATAGGTAACAAAGATTTGTAAGGACCACATGAAGTCACAATGTTGCAAATTCACATCTAACTTATTAAATTTTGGCACACTCTTTCACTTGCTCACACACAAAGTCACTCCTCACTCACATAATTTCCATCTTGAATTGTGGAGGTTGAAGTAGGTTTTCTCCAAAGGAATTCTGAAACATCCCACTAGTTATTGAAGAAATTATCCACACCCACTTAATTCAAGTGATATTGGCTCACACCCCCAATCTCTTAGACCAACACATCTAAATTTTTTCTAAAAACTCACTAAGTTTTCCTCCACAGGAGGTTCCAAAATAATTTTTTTAGTCTAGGTAGGATCTCGGGGGTAGGCATCCAAATAACCTCCTATTATTTGGTTCTCACATTTTCAAACATTAGAAGTTGACAAATAGGGAGCTTTAAAATCCTCCAAGTCAAGTGTTCCTATACCATAAGGCAGGGAGATACCCGTGAAGGGTTGAAGGTTGAGGTATATTTTTTCTGTGCGTCCCCCCTTGAGTCACCCATCTCTTGGAAGGGATCCATCCCATGACCCATTTGTGAGGCAGAAAATCTAAATGTCGCACTTTGATCGAGGTACCCAGTTACCAAAATTAGGACATCTACCTAGGTGGAAATTATCGGTTGCATTTTCACCTTGATCATATTTTGTGTGGCTATTGAGAAACACCGCCGACTCTTCTGGGATATGCACCCTATACCCCTCATTATAACTTATTGTTTCATCCTTCACTAGTTCCTCTTTTGGTGGCTTCAAACCCCATTGTTGAGTGCTCTTGGAAGGCCCAGTTCTATTTGAGAGGAAGGAGGATACACATTTTTAGGACACGAGCATTTGTTTTATTTTTTTCCCCACATGGATAAAATCCACCTACCCACATGTATGCTTATTTACAATTGATTTATGTATGATGCTCATTTGATTACATACAATTGTGAGTTATAATATATTGTGAAGGTCCAAATTATACAAGCCTCTTGTTCATTATTTCTCTCATCACCATTTTCATGCATTCACTTTTCTAGTCAGACATCATAGGGGACCCACATAATATTCTTCGTTCCAGACGCTTGCAAAATTTCCCTCCTATTCTAGGAGGAGTTCCTAGTATTGCTGACTCACTAGCTCAACCATCTCACACCCTCGTGAGTGCCACTATTTTGGGATCAAATTTACTTGGTTCCACTTTGCTTGGGTCCAATTCCCAAGGAAATCCATCCACCAACTCTCCTTCACAAGGAGGCGGGGGGGAAACTTCTTATCAAGGGAGAAGTACAACCCCATAAAATCCCTCTCAAGGGTCAGGTCCAATACCTTCTCACACCATGGATGAAAATAATCCTCCATCAACTCCCCCCATGCCATACTTAGCATCTCTCAACATTCTTGATTTGAATAAACTCACGAATGATCCCATTTTACATGGCCCAATATGCCTACCAATCTACTTTCAAATATTCCAAAATTTGAAGGAAAAATGGGGGAAGATCCCGTCAACCATGTTATGACCTTTCACTTATGGTGCTCTTCAAACAACATCATGGATGAATCCATCCTCTTAAGGTTATTTCAAAGAACACTCACTGGTCCATCAACCAAATGGTATGTGGACAAAAAATCAGTGTTCCATGTTACTTTTGAATCCTTGGACAAAGCCTTTTTGGCATTTGTCCAACTACCAGTTCGTCATGACACTGGTTTAGAATTTCTCTTTGAGTGCAAGAAAACCTCAGATATGCATATTTCTGACCACATCCATGAATGGCGTCGACGACATAGTTTATGTAAAGCATAAACCACCAAAGAACAATGTCTCGATTGGTTTCTAAAATCACTCATCTCTATTCTTTCCAAAGATGTGGCATTCACCTTCCCCCAATCCGAAGAGGAAGAAGTCAGCAAGGCCCAATAGTTTGACCTCATTTTTTCTTAGTCGGGTTACTTATACACAATATTACCTGATGCACCCAGACCCATACCATTTGGCCAGGACAAGCCTAGAATGTCTCACGTTGCAGATGGGTTGATTGGTACCATGACACACCACAACCCATACAGCCAACCACCACCTATGTATGGTGCACCTCAATATCTACAACCATATGGACAACCATCGTATTACCCTTTTCCCCCTTACCAACATCTGTATTATATTACTCCCCCTCCACCCATGAGTGGACCCTCACCGACACCCATGATGCGACCGACTTCTCAACCAAGTTTAGGTTCCTCTTCTACTTCATCATATAACCTGGGCACTAGTGAAAGCGCTTTACCTTCCTATGTGCCCTATGTATTGTTGCCACAAAATAATCTTTATTTTTTGTTTCCTAGTCTGCCACAACCAGTTGTTCCTCCACATGGACAACCACATGTAGGCGTTAACTTTGTTCATCCCTCTCCCATTCAACAACTTCATATTTTTGAACTGTTGAATATGGAAAATCTGACCCATCATTCGAATAATGCCAAGAATAAAGGAAAAAATTGAAACAATAATAACCCAAGACCAGGTGGAAATAACCCCCAACAAAACCAACTAGCTGGGGGCAACCAGAATCCCCAAGGGGACAATAATAACAAACGCCAAGCAAAAAACAACATTAAAAATATCAGGACGAACTTCCCTTGTGCTCTTTGCAGTGAGTGTGGACATTATACTCACCATTGCCCAAAAATTTCCGACTTCAAACGGATGAAAGAATCCATGAATGTTCAACATACTCTAGCACCACCTGCCCCTCAACAGACCCCACAATAGTACTAGAAACAACCATCATTGGTCACCTTGAAAAACCCTATTCCACACAAAGGTGTGATGAATACCCAAGAGGAGGTACATACTGCCCCACCACAAATAGGACAATATCAAAACCCAGTTTCCATCCACCCTGAAAATTTGGCGGATCATAATATCCTCCTCACTAGCAAAGAATAAATTCTTCTACAAATGTGCGGTCCTCAATACAGAACGTCCCCTGAATCTACTCCACCCACCTTGGAAGCGACTCCATATACAGCTGGACAACCCTTGATGATTCCACGTCCTAATATTGAACCTACTATTCTTATCACTCACATTCCATTATGACAGAATGTCATCAATTTCAGGCTAGGGAAACACACAATTACAGTCTGGTCGATGGCTTGGAACAGTCTCCTACATCCATGTCTGTATTGGATGTCCTCCAAACCTGTCCAACTCAATGAAAATCATTACTTTCTGCCTTGGGGAAAGTCAACCGAGCTGATACTAGACTCATCACATTTGATATAGATAGCGGAGAACCTTGTCTCCCCGCTCTGGTAGCTTTCTAGATACCAGTCAAGATTCGGAACATCACAGTTCATAAGTGCATTATTGATGAAGGTGCATCCACTTGCATCATGTCCAAAACTATATGGAAGAAACTTGGATTCTCTAAGCTAGTACCATATGCCATCACCTTGAGAGTCTATGACAATCGACCATCCTTCCCTGAAGGGCTCTTCCAAAATATCCCTATCGAACTCGGGGGAAAAACCATCCTCATCGAGATTGAGGTTATCGATGCCCTGCTCAATTACAATATCTTGTTTGGACATAGCTTCATGTATGCTATGAAGGCCATAGCCTCTTCTGTGTTTTGAACAATGATGTTCCCCCACAATGGGAATGTCGTCACCATCGACCAAATTACACATTACGAGTCTAACCAATTTGCCAACATCAATAACATCTTGCCTCTTGTCCACACTATCTCATATGATTATTCACTCATTGATACGGGCTCCAAAATTTTCAAAGACCCATCCTTGTTGGGGGCATACCATGGAGAACCACCTCTCATACACCCTTCAACACAAGTGTGTGTCGTATCTTCTAATGGAACTGACACCGGAGACACCATTCCTCCCATTGAGGTCTCCACACACCTTGACGTCCCACCATTTGAAGAGATATTATCTCAACAATTCCTTAAGAACCCTACTGCACCACCTATCCCTGATTTCCCCCTCACCCAGGGGAAAATCATAGTTTGGGAGACAATCCCTCAACCCATTACTCAAATACCCTTCTTCTACCCCCCACCGGGAGTTCAATCATTTTAGGTAGCCATGACATGGTTATTTCCATCCATGTATAGTATCTACACCCACCTGCAATGGTTCCTCAACCATCCCTCCCTCCTTAGTCAGGGGGAATCCCGATACATATTCCAGTACAGGCTCTGGCCACAACACCCTCACCCCCAAATTCTAGCACCACTATCATAGTTGGAGGCAGACAGAAGAATAAAGAACCCACTGCTCCACTTCCTCCCCAAGTTCAACCTCCTTGCGCACTATGCGAGTGAGAGGACACCCCACTAATAGATGTCCTTCTCTTCTCGAGTTACGAAATCTGATCCAACTCCTTTAAGAAATCACATCACTCACCTCTTCACCAAGAACATCTAATACTACTATGATGTCCTACACTACAGGTAGTAAAGGGTTGCGAACCAAATTCACTTGTGCCATTTGTTCAGAATATGATCACTACACTCATCATTCCCCATCTCTGCCTCAATTTGGCCAGACGCTAACGAAAGTACGCCAAACCTTTCAACAAGATCCTTCTCCACCACCATGTTTTGGTACTCACGTCATCGACATCCATTATTTCTCGTCCTTAGTCCTTGAATGGATGATATTCCCTTGCGCTCTATGTGACTCACTTGCTCACTTCACATACTAGTGTCCTATAATTGCGACATACCGAGGTCATCATTCAACCCCTATTTAGCCACATCTGGCCACCTCACCAAGGGTCTTTCCCTCTCTATATACTTTCAACATCACCTCCCCTGAACTTGAGTCACTTCACACCCCTCTATTGTTCATAGATAGACTGTCTGAGGATATTCCCCCAAATCCTCCCAATTCTTCGGTTCATTTCACACAGGAAATCTTACCCCCTACCACAGTCTATCACCCATAGTATCTAGAAATTTTGTTTATGTCAAGCAAGCCATCACACCATGGTTTCGATATCCCCCCTACGTCTTCACCACTTGAGGAAAATCACACTTTGACAGTCACCCATGTCACCTCCCCGAATCGCCTATATTCTCACATTTTCCACTACAACGAAGATATTCTAGAGGAACTCACTACCCCCGATTGCCCATGGAATGCACTCCATCACCGAGAACTTTTTCTCTCACAAGAGGCCTTTGACCCTCCTAGACAAACCTCCATATGTGTAATCAAAACCAAGGATTTTATTCCTTTAGGGCATAAAGACTGGTTCAACAAACCTATCCCTACCCCAGATGCTTTTGAAGAAGGCAACATGGAAAATATCTCCCCCACTGTCAAAATCAACATTTCCATCAAACTGGGAATCATAGAATAAATCACCACTAGAGCCGCATGCTCCCCTGAGGAACTTGCAACTTACAAAGCTCTCTAAATACCAAAACATTTTTTCCTGGTCATATACAAAGATTCCTAGCCTCGATCCTTCTATCATCGAACATCGCATCGACACATGGCCAGATGTCGCCCTAGTGTTTCAAAAGAAGTGCCCACTACACCCATCCAAAGTTGCAGCTATCAAAGCCTAAAACTACAAGTTACATGTTGTTGGGTTCATTTACGCCATTGTGTATACCTCATGGGTTTCCAACCTCACCCCAATTAACAAAAAACAGGGCACTATTGGCGTCTGTACAGACTTTCACGATCTCAACCATGCTTGTCCCAAAGACAACTTGCCAACCCCTTTCATTGACCAAATTATCAATGACTGTGCTGACCACGAGACATTTTCCTTCATGGATGGGTTCTCCGCCTACAATCAAATCCAAATCCATCCAACAGATCGACATAAAAATGATTTTACAACCAAACGAGGTACCTTTACTTATCGTGTCATGCCTTTTGGACTAAAAAATGTAGGTGCTACGTTTCAACGAGCCATGAATTATGTTTTCCATGATCTTTCTCTCATCATCCTCTCTTGCTTGGAAGACCTCACAACTTGATCCAAGAAATGAACTCATCATTTAGATGACTTACGCATCGTTTTTCAACGTTGTCGCCAATACAATATCCGCTTGAACCCCCTCAAGTGTGTATTTTGCGTCACCGTCAGATGCCTTCTTGGGTTCATTGTCTCCCAAAATGACATCATGGTGGAACTGCTCAAGGTCCAAGCTATCATAGAAATTCCACCACCTCATAATTTACGCCAACTGCAGAGACTTCAGGGAAAAACTAACTTTTTACGTCACTTTGTCCCAGATTACGTCACTTGTGCGCATGGTTTCCTTCGCCTACTACGTCATGATATACCATTTCGATGGGATGAACATGCTCAAATCACTTTTGATTATTTAAAAGCGTCCCTATCAAACACCTCTTTTATTAGTCCTCCAAACTATGATCATGATTACATCCTCTACTTATTATCTTCATCCGTCTGAATAGAAGGAGCCCTTATCCAACTAGGGGATGAGGGGCGAGAACATGTCATTTACTACATCAGTAAAAATATTTCAGGACCACCCCTGAAATACAATCATGATGAGAAACTAGCCCTCGTAGTTGTCCTCACAATGAAAAAACCGCGTCACTATGTCCTGCTTCGCACTACCAAAACCATAGAAGATTCCAACCCCATGCAATACTTGCTTAGTCGACAACAGATAAATGGAAAATTTGCATGATGGATCATCATCCTTCAGGAATACGACCTAGATTTCTCAACTCCCAAAAGCAAGAAATCACTCATTCTCACTGAACTCATTACGATGTTTCCCTTAGATGCTAAAGTCTCACCCGTCAATACGGATTTTCGCGAAGAACACCTCTTCTTCATCCCCTCTGATGACCCCTGGTACGGTGACCTTCTATTCTACCTTTGGACATAGAATTTCGGGCCCCTCGATACCTCCTCATCGGTGACGCCTTGTATGGATGTGGGGTTGACACCATCCTTCCTCGATGTCTGACCATCGACGAAGCCGACAGAGTCTTGAACGATTTCCATAGCGGTGCTTACGGTGGCCACCTCTCATGTATGTCCACCGACCAAAACATAATTCATGCATGATACTTCTGGCCGACACTGTTTCATGACTGCATCCACACTGTCAAGTGATGCGACAAATGCCAAATCTATGCAAATAAATCCCGAGCACCACCCGCTCTTCTACATGCAGTCATCACCATTGACCCCTTCTGCAAATGGGGCATAAAATTCATGACTTGCAATCCTCCATCCAGTAATGGAGACAAGTACATCATCATGGTCGTAGATTAGTTTACCAAATGGGCTAAAGCCATTCCCACCTTCAACAATACTGCTGACACAATAATGCATTTTTTCTTCAGCCATGTCATTACCCGCTTAAGAGTCCCACTACAGTTAGTATCCGATCATGGTAAAATTTTTGAGAATGATATCTTTGAGGAACTCTACTCAAAATTAGGATTCTCCCATGTGTTTTCCACCCCATACTACCCTCATTCCAATGGATAGGTCAAGGCTATCAACAAAGTCCTCAAAACCATGCTACAACGTACCGTCAACAAACATAAGACCAACTGGAATCATATGTTGTTTTCAACATTATGGGATTAT
>SNQJ01S0107581.1:18343-29618 GCA_010110895.2 Picea sitchensis | reverse complement strand
ATAAAGGAATAATTAGTTTCTATTTAAAAAGTTTCCATGCAAATTCACCATAGTGAGGGATTTGGTTTGGAACAAGATTATAATAAAACACTCATCAAATTCATGGCCCATTTTCTTAAAATGGAAATAGATAAGAGGGGAATTTCCTTGTACATACCTCTTTGATTTTCCCTTGTTCTTGCAATATTTCTCACTTGGTCTTCCAATTGCTAGTGCAATCTTAATTGTTGGATTCATCTCTTTGTTTCCCTTATTCGATATTGAATAAGACTACTAGAGTGGTGAAATATTGCATAGTCCTTTTACTGTTGTGATTTCTTCTTTTAAACTTGTAATTCCTTCAAACACCCTGTCAGTGATCACTAATGTGAATAAGGTCAGAGTCTTTTCAAATATTTTTATTGAGTTTTAGATTCATGACTTGGTCATAATTAAGGTTTGTCACAGTTAATTAAGGGTTGTTACCTTGAGAAACCCTATCGATTTGACCCATCATTGAACACACTCTATCATCAATATTGTTTGCAATGAATTCATCATTAAACCTAGGTTCTACCTGAACCCTAATTGTTGTAGGTTTTGAATTATTTCTTTTCATCTTTCTGCTATCCAAGAAACAATTTCATCCCATCATACATTGGTAGCGATGGAGTTTGTGGAGAAGAAGAAGAAATACAACATAGGAGGAGACATTGTCTAGTTCGAACCTCACGAGAATTTGCTAAACTCTGATCATGTTTTCATAGACTCTTTTCAGAAGGTTGGATGTCTCACCTTTTGTGAGAAGCTACAAGGTTACAACATAGAGGTGGCAAAGCAGTTTTCCCTAAATTTTGATGGTGCCAAGTCTAGGATTGGGACACTTGAGTTCTTAGATTCAGAAAAGACCATTGTTGCTACTACAAAGATGCCTGCAAATGGAGACAAATGGTTCAAAGGTATGCCTTTAGACTTCACATTTTAAAATGACTATTTCAATCCTGAGCATCATAATGAAGACTTATCTGTTGGAGTCCCAAGAAAACACATGCTTGAACAATTTTATAAGATACTGTCGGTGATTCAGAGGTATTTCACCTGTGAAGGGCATTTTAGCAAGGTATATCAGTATCATATAAGGTTGCTAATGCATTTTACAGGAAAGAAACCCCTTAAATTACCTTTCTATATATATAAGAGTCTTGGAAAAATGGCAGATAGGGTATAAGATAAAGCTAAACAGATATAGGCCAATTTGTTTCTTTTTTCCCTTATCAAATTGTTAGTACTGGAAGAACTTAAGAAAACCCATACAGAATGGGAATTATTTTAAACATCAACATGGTTTCCCTCATAAATCAGTACTCCCAAATCAAAATAAAATACACATTCCTCAACTAAAAAGGTAGTCTCACTAGGCCCTGGAAGTTATAAGAGGAAAAGAAGGAAAATATCAGTTGAACAAAGCAAAGGATATGATGAGAGTGTTACTGAAACCTATGGAAGAAAAAAGAAGGGCAGGGGAATGGAAATTATAAACCTTAGAAAGCCTTTAACTAGGTCTGTTGTCAAGAAAATCACCCTATCAGTCGAAGATGTAACTGAAGATCCTATTCAACATGAAATTATAGAAAATGTTGAGATACAATATTCATCAGAAAGTAATAGAACAATGTAGAGACTG
Organism: Picea sitchensis; assembly: GCA_010110895.2. Classification (NCBI taxonomy): domain Eukaryota; kingdom Viridiplantae; phylum Streptophyta; class Pinopsida; order Pinales; family Pinaceae; genus Picea; species Picea sitchensis. The sequence goes on along the minus strand of SNQJ01S0107581.1, from coordinate 27,955 downwards.
AGAAAACAACTTAAAGAGGCACAAAACACGATAGTGTAGCTGAGGGAGGAGAAAAGAGAAATGATCATCAAAGTCTCTGAAAATATTGACACATATGAAGAGGCCCAGGAAAAAAACAGAAAGATGGTAAAGAGGTCTTTTCCTCTAGATAGACATGTTAAGCACCTTTATCAGAAAAACAAGGTCCTACAAGCATAAAATAGAGCACTAAAGAAGGAGTTGCAATAGAGAAACGAATAAGAAGCCAAGAGGAATTTGTATTTACTAGATCAAGTGGCATCTGAATGATTTATGGATGATCAGAGGTTTCTCACCAGTTTTGTTTCAGTTTTGATCCTTAATTTCACATTAGCGGGTCAAACCCTAGTTTTGAAGCTACGGGACACTTAAGGTTTGGATTTTGGTTAGTCCAAGCAATATTTTTGAGCAATGATTGTGAATTTCATGGTTCATCATACTTATATGTACGAGGCCATACTCATAAATGGTTCTTACACAAAAAACATAAGTCATATTATTGAATACAGATAAGAACAAAACTTTCACAACGATTTCTCGTCGCGAAAATGTTGAAGCTACAAATTCACAGTGAGCAGTCTCCTCATGCTATGAAAGTACACCAGACCTCCAGATAAACATCCAATCAGATTCCATTTGGAGTACAAGTGTTATATAGACATGGAGATTCAAAGGACCTAATTTTTTGTCATTTAGTTGATGTATTTAAGTCATAATATGTATGTATTTGGTCAGTCAAAATTATTTCCTAGTTTGAAGCAGTTTGTCAGCAATTTAGTAGCAGTTTGTTTTGGTTAAGTTGTAACTTGTTCTAAAGATAGAGAACCTCCATTAATTTGACTCTTATGTGTTGTTATGACATGTATATCTATATATTGTAATGAAAAATATGTAATATTGGTTCGCGTGTGTGAGAATAGGACTCTATTGTGCTGGTATAACTGTTTGAACCTTTTTCAAGGTGATCAATACAAAGGCTCAAAAATTTCAAAATCAGAGATTTAGGTGTTAATGGATTAAATTATGTGTTTCTTCTTGTGAATGTTTATGTTACCTCAACTTCCATTTAAGTTTTTCTTCTTTCCATCCCCTTGGCTATCATATCCCCTCTTCTTCATCAATTTAGAGCCTATGCATGTGGTATGTAATTCAAAATTACCAATTGGTTCATATCTTGATTCATAAAGAGAAAATTATTCAGAAGAAGTGCTTACCATGTTTATCTCAATCATGATTCAAGCATTTTGTGTAAAAGTGGAAGTCTCTACTTCTTTCTTTGTCACTCAAACTTCTTCTTGAAGTTTCAACATTATTTTCTCCTTGGTTGTCAAGTCTCGTTGTAGTTGTGCCATAGTTTGAGTAAACTTATTAACTTTCTAATAATCCAAATAAATTTCCATCTCTGCTAAATGCATGAACTAAGATATACACATATATAAACTTTCCATGGAGTAGGCATGGGATTCTTGGTGTCTTTTCAATTTTTCCTTTTAAACAGTTATGCCAGAAATATGTTGTAATAATAGTGCTCAGTTTCTATTTAAATCTATCCTCAATGTAGGATTAAAATTAGGATTCAACAACTAATAACGGTTAGGATATCATCACTACAAATACTAAACCCATCTTAGCCAATTAATTCACCTTAACTTCTTGTGGGGATTGGAGAGAAAACATGCCAAAGTGATAGACTCTACATGGCTTCCATCTGTTTTGGCTTTCCTGTTTTGGATGGGATTTTGTTGCAAAACATTGATGTTTATGTCTCTACACGGGGATACTGATTCCATTAAGAGGTTGTGAGCACTAGGTAATGTTATCCCATTGTTATATCAATCATTGCATCATATAAACAGAGTATTTGGATTAACCTCTTACAATAGAATAATAATAGGATGGATGTAGATCCACACTCTCTTCAAGTAAAAATGACTAAATTATTAGTCTTAACCTCCACAACAAATTATCCCCAAAATATAGCCACAAGTGGTTATATATCCACTTTAATCCCATAAATAGTAATAACGTATTGGTAGTTTTGCAAATCCACAATTTATGGAAAATTAAATCATATAACCATTAATAAGTCTTCTTGAAATCCAAGAATTCCTTTTTTAGGGTCTTCAATTTTTTTTGGATCTTTCATACTTCAAGGTAGACATTTTCTTCAAAATCATTGAAAAGTAAGATGCTTCTCCTCCTTGATATATTTACAAAAGGTCCACATCACTCTTCTTTGAGATATGTTCATTAACGCTCTCTAAATCTGGGCATCCTCTTATAGTGGGATCCTGCAGATACATGTGCATAAGATGGAGCTAGAACACCTTCCTCCTATATGGACCATTACCAACCAATTCTCAAAATATAAGGTACTTCATGCACAAAAATATAAGTCTCCCATTATTCTTGCTTCTATCCTGACACTCATGTGTAATAACAAAACTAAATCCTAACTGGAAAGTCTATATATAGAATTCTCTCCCAAATGGGCTCCTTTATTCATGCTTAGAGTGATGAGAGTGACAAATATTCATTTCCATCAAGGGCATCATGGAAAATATGTTGTTTACATTACCTTCATTAAAGTGTGAAAAAAGGATAATAATTCATTGTGCTAATAGTGTTCTTAATTGATGCTCCTCAAAACTTGGTAGAAATACATTCTTATTTGATCTGGAAGGCTAAGAAAACCAATTTATTTATGTTGTAATATCATTTATGCTGCCTAAAATATTCCTTAAATAATGATTGCATACCTATGTTTCTAAGATTCTTACTTAATAACAATGGTCATAACTTTCTAAGGAAACATTCCTCCTTGTATCCACAAGTTGGTCTACATTTTCACTGATCAAAGATCTCACATATACTCATTTCCCCAAAGGTTAAGCACCACAACTACATAGCTTCTAAATATAATAGTTGTGTCCATCACCCTGGAATCACTTAGCTTGCCAACAGATGCAAAGCAAAGACAAAATTATTGGATCGCTATTACTGGACTGAATCAAATTCCCATTCCTAATTACAAACTAGACCATTACTTATTACAACACCATTTAAAATTATAAATTCAATGTTGTATCACGTCAAAAACAAACAACATACACACCAAGGTTACATTGAAAAAACAATGTACTTGTCATGGATATCCTCTAACATACATATTTTTTTCCTTAGGTTGCTCATTCCAAAGGAACATTGATCCAACAATCCTTCCAAAGGCTTAAGAAGAAAAACAATGAATGGATGAAGCACTTTGTGCCTAATATGCACTGATGTTATGACTGTAGCTTATGAGGTCTGTTATTACTCTGTAATTTTCCTATCTGTAAAAGGAAAATCTGGAGGTAACCACATACCAACTTTCAAATTGGAAGATATCCCTTCCAATCTAGAGAGGGTTGTCTCTGTTATAACTCAATCAAGGACTAACTGATTATCTTAGGCACAATGACTAGATCTTATGTAAATGAAGGTTTTTCAAAGGATGGTTGGTGGTAGAGTGGAGAAAGGGACCATTGGGCATGGAGTCAATTTCAGGTATATCATTCGATGGAACTTCAAGACTGGCTGATATGAACATATACTCTCAAAGGAAAGACACATGGCATTTCATTAGACATTAAAGTTGTTGTAGTATAGTGGTGGTAAAAGAAGGGAAATCTGATTAAAGAAGAGCATTTAGCCAAGAATGAATTTTGCAATAATATTCAGATTGAGAATGAAATTTAATAATTGTAAAAATATAAATCATCATTAGATGAATTCCATATCCATTCAAACTAGAAGAATAATGTGGCATAATGTTGAATGCAAATGAAATGGAGCATTGATAAATGAATTCTTTGTTCATATATTCTTCATTCAAACAAGAGGAATAAAATTCAATGAAAGAAATAAAGGCAAGGGAATACAATGCATAGAGAGACAGACTGTGAAATACCATAACAAGAATCTTTGAAGCAATTTCCAAGTACATATGGTTGATGTTTTTCTATTGTCACCCAAAAGGTTACATGCAAAACAAAGGTTCCTTTCAGCCAAAAATTCCACCCTTGGACCTCCCTCCTCATTCAAAATATAGAATTACATCATATCTGAGCCTTAGGGGGTCGAAATACTCCCTTAGATAAATATAGGAAGAAGTTGCAATAGCTTAGGAAATGAGTAATTACAAAATCTGTCTATACCCTACTTTCTAGGATTTAGTTTTTGACCCACCAAAAATATGCTAAAATATGATTTGATTGCATGATATGAGGGAAACAAATCTTATGTTTAACCTCCAATTCAGATTTGGAGTTGACCTGGTGTATTAGACAACTATCCCCAAAAATTTCCAAAAAATCTAGAACTCTGTCCACTTTTGCAATGAACTTTCGCTGCAAAACTGCCTTAAAAATTCTCCAACTGATATTTTTGAATTTTCTCACAAATGACAAACTGGGTTGGGCTGATTTTTTTTCAACAAGTTAATATGATTATTATGCTTCTCCAAAATTTATTTGAGAAAAACCCAGTTCACGTATTTCGAGAAAATCCAAAAATGGATTTAGGTGACAATGGCTCGTTTCTCAAAAACCGTGAAGTATTTTGACCTAAAATTAAGTGAGTTTATTCATCTTAGCATAATGCATCTCTTGTCAAAATTTCACGGAAAACAGGCACACGGCTTAAAAGTTATGAATAAAATACACTTTCATAGTGAATGTTTGCAGCGAAGCCCTGTTCCAACACTTTCGCAACGAACTTTTACAACGAGCCTCCAACTAATTGTTTATGTGGTATAAAAGTACAAGAATTATTTGAAATGATTAGGTTACGCTTGTACATGTCATATCATGCACTCAAGACTCTTTGATGACATAATAACATGACTTTGGACTTCCAAATGATGACAAAGACTCTACGATGACATGTGACTAATGGACTTCACTAAACTCTATTCAAGACTAATTACTCTCTTATGACATAACATGACCGTTAGGCTTACTAAAACATGATGTAATAACCTCAAATTTTCCTCATTCAAATGACCCAAAGACTTCATAATTACCAAATAACTTGATATATGACTAATTTAACCATGTGACTGAACTTTGGTAAGTAGCCAAATGGTAATATATACACTCATACAAAGGCCAAACTTGACTTGAAAAATAGTCTTCAAAGACCATAACATGAATTCAAATCTTAACACAAAACACTTATCCTAACTCTATACATTGTACATGTATGGACACTAACAAGGTCGACACCAACATCCTAATCAAAACCCAACAAAATTTAGACCAAAAATAAAGAGAACTTCAACCAAAAAAATTGAGTTTTTTGTCCCAGCATAATCTCATCAAACCTTCCTAAGATATACCAATAAACTCATGAATTTTTCTACTATCTAAGAAACAAAATTTCTTACCTAATATAACAAGGGATAACATAGGATTAAGTCTTCTGGCAATGATCTTAGAAATAACATTGTACACACCATTACAAAGAGAAATAGGTCTAAAATATTCAAAATATTTAGGGACATATTTCTTTGGAATCATAGCCAAGAAAAAAGAGTTGAAGGACCCCTGGACCTTACTAGAAAGTCTAGATTCCTCCACTAGCATTAATAGATCCTTCCCCAACAAATTAAAAAATCCTTTAATAAATTCAATAGCCATTGATATGAGCACGTGTTATCGTCTTTCTAGAAATATTTCAAAGGTGGGTTTCAAAGTCTAGGGGTCTATGTCACATAGAACCTCATCATCAATATTTTGTAGGAGGTGTTTGGCCATGGGGTCCATCCTTCTATCTCCCCCCCACATCTACCTAGGCTCAAGGTGATATTTAAATCACCTTCCATGATTAAATTATCCTTTCTCAAATCCATGTTCCCAAAAAAGGAATCCTAGAAACCTTCCCTACTCTAAAAAGGAATCCCAAAAACCTTCCCTAGATGATTTAATTGCATCATTTTATATATCTCACTATATTCTTACAATCTTGGATAGATATATATCTGATTCGATTGACTGAAGGTACAACCAAAAAGGTACCTATCAGATATTTCTTCCTTGAGTGAGGGAAGCTCAGGAAAAATAGAGGGAAATGTGAATGCATCTAGTAGATATGATACACAAACAAGGACCAGAGGTGAAAAGGTCAGAAGAAAATTCTGTAGACGCATGGAATTTTTTCTTGCCGAAAGAGGATCATGCTCTTATGATGATGAGAGAATATGAGACATAGATGTGCCACTCATGTATAAGCATATGGTGAAACAATGGGTACCTAAGGAACTTCCTCTGTTAGACATTGACTTCATTGTCAACAATAGGACGTATCCCATTGCACCATCCTCCCTGCATGGTCTGGGGCTATTTTTTAGGGATGGAATAACTGTAAAATACAATACAATAACTGAATTGATGGACTATGTCGGAGCTTGTTACAATTATAAAGATTGGATGCAGGTGGTCCGGTATATGCAAAGTATGCAGAGATATGCACTTGCCGCAAATTATATACAAATAATAAACAACGATAAAAATAAGGGAGCGACTATATATATTGATGGAAGGCATAAAGCGTCCAGAAATATCATACAGTTTATAAACAACACACGATTGGGGACAACAAACAAGCCACCGAATTGCATACGAAGGGAATCGGGTAGTCATGTGCATGGTAAAAAAGATATCTCCCGGGGAAGAGTTATTAGTGGATTACCATTTGAATCGAATAGAAACATCGACTAATAGTGTGTGGGTACTTATGCAACACCTCTTTAAACAACCTCTACTTATTGCATTATATTTTTTGTATCTTTAACAATGTTTGAAATATTTCATGGTCCCAATTTTATATTAATGTGGGAGGTTGATCATGGAAAAGTTCTAGCCGCAAAACATGTAAATGATTAACAATTTCGATTTACACTTAATGCAAATTTTATTATTTATTTGTGTGGCAATCCGTTTTTTGTTATCGTTAACAATTTTTAAAATGTTTCGGGTTTCTAATTATATTATAATGTGGGTGGATGATCATGGAAAGGGGGAAACCACATAACATGTAAATGATTAATAAATTCGACTTTGATTTTAAGTGATTTTTATTATTTGTTTATATAATTTTATTTGTGTGATGATTAGTTATTTCATTTGTTTATATAACTAAAATAACATTGATTTTATTGAAATATGTAGTTTGCAAGCCATGATAATCATGATTTCCCCAACAAGGAGGAGTTGTATTCATCCCCTGATCCAATGGTAATGATTAAAACGAAGATCATTAAAACAAACAAGGAACTTACTCGCTTGTTAGACTGTGTGGATCAAACTCCTAACGTCATAGAAAGGACCAATCTGGTTATGACACAACTTATGACATATCAGGTAATAACCATAATCTATAGTGTTTATTTTTATTTTTATGTACTGATAAGTTCAATTATGATAGTTTGTTTTTTAACTTTTACATTATCTAATGATTTTTTTTTTCTTTCTTTCTTGTATAGAGATATTTGGAGCTTGTTTAGCCCTGTGTCGGTAGTAGTGGCACCAAAAATATGCCACAGAGTCCTTACACGGGCCATCATATAGCTAGTAGACTATTTACTTCTCCATATTCCACACCTTTACATGGAATCCATGACACGCACTGCCAGACATCCACACAACGACCAGGCTCTAGTAGAGGTGGTGAAATATATGAGGCTGATGATGTGGTTGATATGGGTGAATTTCCTGGAGCTAGACGTGTGACCAGCATGGGGACCCTTCTGTGCACATTTTTGGTCGACAATAACATAATTCCATTAAAACAAATAAGACTCCCATGTAGTTTTTCATATTTTAATTGTTGCATGTTGTCCATCTCAAACATAAATCATTGAGATTATTATTTTTAAATTAATGATCATATATTTTTGTGTGTAGGAAACGACCATTTTTATAGGAAATTGGAGAACAAGACCTTGCTGATTTTTGGGGCAACCATACGCACGAGGTGGAATTTCCAGAATTCCAACCTCAAAAAAGAACTTTTGGATTATCTTGAAGGCCTCTTTGGAGTAGAGACTTCAACAAAAAAATAGTCAACTCTGCAGTGGGTGGATATTTAAAATATATGAGGGATGTGTATAGCCGAAACTTGGCAGTCAACCCTAGGTATGAGCACCCTCCATCGATTTCAGAGAGGGAGTGGAAGGAACTAATTGATGATGCAAAAGAAAAGAAATTGAGAAACACATGAGAACAAATAACTAGTACCCCAAGGTAAATTACAATATTTTGAATTCAATACCTTTAATTTTCTTTGGATCTAAATAAAAGTGTGGTATATAACATACTTTAAACTTTTGATGATAGGTTTCCTGACACTTCAAAGGAAACCAAAGCAAGGATTTCCAAACATGGCCAACACAGGCTAGGCCAGGGCGGCTACTTGAGGTTACAGTCACGAATCATAAGTACCCAAACATCTTAACAATATTATTTGTATCGCCTTACAACTTTCAGGTAATTTCATCCAATAACATTAAAAAATACATACTCTTATGCAATGTAGGGTGATGAATTCGGAACTGAAACCACGAAGGAAGACCTCCGAATTGGTTTCAAGTGAAACTATAAAGTTGTTATCGATCATAGGAAAAGCATGGGGCAGACCCCAAGATCTAGTTTGCGAGATAAGGTAAATAAAAATCAGTCCACATTAACCTTGAATTACTTATAAAACACATAAATGTTTGATATAGTCCATAACTTTAATGTCTTACTTTGAGTAGTACTATCAAAGAAAACATTAGTACTGAACAACAGTGCGTTGATAGTGCAGTGTGACCAGAATATCATGGTGCTACCAAACAACCCCATCCCAATGGGGTGAAACCCGATGATGTTCCTGTGACTGAGGCCCACGACGGTAAAATGGCTTTATATTAATCACATACTTATTAATTTTGTACTTCTAAATTTTACTATTTATACATTTACGATTTTGTCCTTATAAATTTTATTGTTTCAATGGTAGAGAATGTCGTAGTTGAGCTTCCTTGACCTGAAGATCAGGAGTACAGGGAAGGAATTCCAATAGTTCCCACTAGTGGACTTGGTAAATAATTACATTGCAGAGGTTTTTTATAATATTAATGAACTACTTCAATGATGTTTAAAAATTGGCCATATAAATTTAATTTAATTTTTTTTTGTAGGCGATGGCCCCTCAAAGAAACCTCCACATTGTGGGTACGAGACTAGGCATGCTCGACGTGAGAGGAATGAAGCAACATCAACTGTTTAAGAGCCCCTAAAAAAATAAGACATGGAGGTTGATGAATTACTTAAGAACTGGACTAGAAAACTAAAGAAGACTAAGATAAATTTTTGATGTATAATAATTTTATAATACAGATCAATGTACATTATATAGCTAGTATATTTGGAACATTTTGGATGATAAATATCATTTATAAATTTTTTTTTTATGACATATTCCTTTGAATGATAAAACTCATTTATAGCTTTACAATCACATTTTTATCAATTTTTAATATTTTTTATTATAATATAGATTGGGTATTGGGGA
>SNQJ01S0107581.1:0-18247 GCA_010110895.2 Picea sitchensis | reverse complement strand
AATTATTGGAGCCATTTATTCTTGGAGCAAACCTCTCTCGATCCAACGAAGCAACAACATAGTCAATGCTGACTTTGTTGTTGTTCCTTCAGATTGAGGGAGGTTTTCTCCAAGATCCGATGGCTCCAATAAATTATTCTCGAAACCAAGAGAAGCTTATTATGTCCGTCGCATTTGAGATGCACATTCCTTTGATATATAGTGTTTTTGATATGTGATTCATCATTGGTAAATGCTTACATGTTTAGAATACTAATTACAATGAATCTTTCTACATTTGATTAAGTTTATTAGTTAGTTATTAGTATAACTAATTCTTCTTGTAGACTTGTGTGCACAAGTTTTTGCAGGTTTCCGTAGAAGCAATCAAGAATAAGTGAAAGCACTTCAAGCTATGGATCGACTTCTAACATAGGACCTTAGGTAAGTTCATCATGTTTTCTTTCTTAAAAGTTAGTTACTTTGATCAGAATATTTATAGATTCTTCGATGTTCAATTTCATGGGAATTTGCTTATCTTTATATGGTCATTGATCTATTTTGGTTTTCCCACAACCATTGGGGACTTTCCCCGCAAAAACTAATCCCATAACATAGATAAAACATGGATTAGGAGAAAAATCCATGGTTTAGTCCATAAGAATTGTAAATTTCACCCATAATACATTGGATATATTGTTATAGATCATATTCCATCTCTTGTTATGCATATGATACTTTAACTTCTAAGTAAAGGAAAATAAAAAATGTGTTTCTTAAACTCAAAGGAAAAACCATTGGTGAAGTAAACCAAAAAAAATAAAAGAATAATTTTCAAGGAATACCTTTGAGTTAATTTGGCTTATAAATTAAGTCACGCAAATAAAGTAAATAACCAAAAAGAAAATTAATTGCATAATATTCAACTTAGGTAAAAAAAATTCATTAATCTCTCCTCTAATCCTTTCCTTTTATAGGAAAAACATTTGTCTAGGTTTTATACTATGGTTTAGGCCTCTATAGATGGAATATGTGCCAAAAACATTCATCAAGGGAAAAATACACTCTTTTTCTACAAACCATGGTTTAAGACACTATAACCATATATATTTACCCTAACCAATGAAATCGAGTCTTTAATTTTTCCATATGAAAAATATTACATCATTTGGACCTATACTATAGTTTAAAACCATGTATATAACTTGTGATCTGAATAAATACTATATTATAGTTTAAGGCCATGTATATAACTTGTGATCCAAAGAAAAATTGATTAAGAGAAAAATCCATAATTCAAGACTTTGAACCATAATCAATACACAAAAAACACAAGTACTATCCCTGATCCATGAAATTAGGTTTCTATTGATTTTATAAGGAAAATATTCTCTATCCAAAAATCATACCATGGTTTGAATTCTTATAAATGGCATATGAGTCTAGAAATCACTCATTCTGAGAAACATTCATGGTTTACAACCCCAAGTCATAATTTACTGGAAAAAAACAATTTGTATTTCCTTGAATCCATGACATTGGACTCCTAATACTTTTACTAGGAAATATTTCATATCTAGGACCTATATTATTATTTAAGACCACATATATGGCTTATGAGCCTAGAAAATGTTCATAAAGGGTAGAATCCATGAATTAAAGGCTCCAAAGCTACAATGGTTTAGTTAATAAGAGGTATTTTCATTGCACTTATTAATGAAATTAATTTCCTAATGGGGCCTATAACATATTTTAGGATCTTGTAGATTTGTCTTATGAACCTTAAAAACACTTATTAAAGATAAAATCCATGATATGAAGCCTTGTAGATTCTTGTGAACCAAAACAACACTAATTAGGGGACAAATCCATAGTTTAGGGCCCCAAACTATTGTTTACGCCATAAGAACCATTTGTGGTACCCCTAATTCATGGAATTGGGGACTAAATCCTTTAGCATAGAAAACATATTGATGGCCTTTCTCTAGTCATAATGGAAGGGTTGTCAAATATTGAGAGCATGATTTTGTTTGGGGTTAAAATATATTCCTACTCTCCCCAAATGAAAAGTGAGAATCTTTTCTCATTTTTTTTTTTAAATACTCATATCTTGTCACTCTGGCGATGACTATTATCGTCGATGGTATTGATAGTTTGTCGATGGTTGATATGGAAAAGATCTTTTAACGACAATGGTTGAGTTATTTTGCATGAGTTATTTTACCATTTAGGAAACTAATGAAAGAGGAAGAATGAATGAGGAAACATAGCAACCATAATGAAATATACATATATGCGAATAAGCATGAAAAACAACAAACCATAAACACCAAAGTGATAACGGAGTTTGGCAATCTCACCTATGTCTCCGGGCCTTTGTCTCAGTGGGTGAGGCTTTCTTATTTATGTTCGAAGCTTCAAATGTACATCATAAAAGTGCCAATAGATTACAAAAATGATCTAGCCATGTTCTACTAGATCTCAAGAACCCATCAAAACTGATGGCACTGAAAAATGGATGAACGAAGCTCCTAGAAATGGCCCACAAAGGTGTTCTCCTCAATGGATTACCTACATAAAAATGTCTTTGACTAAAAAATTCATCAGCATTTTCCTGATCTAAATCTCCCCTTATGGCTTCAAGAACCTCTGGTTTATATAGGCCTAAAGTTGGTATCAAACTCCCAACTTTCCCCCAAGATCTGGCCTCAAAAAGGGTCCAAGATCCTTCAAAAATGGATTAAATACCCTCAAACAGGATTAAAATCCATTAAAAATCATAATTATAAATTTTAAAACCCACAAATGGCTAAATCAAGGGAACAACCCCCAATCCTCGGGCTCCTAGTCACCTGGGCACCTCCATGTGCCCCTGTGCTAGGCTGACACGCTGGTTTGGCCCTTAAGCCTTGACCCCTGGTCGCAAACATGACCATATGGCTTGATCCTTACCTTCCACGCGCTTATGTACTGGATAGACCCCCAAATTTTAGCCATTGGTTACGCCCTTGGTCAACGGGCTAGCCCGACCAACCGGGCGCTAACCATAATCCACCCGAACAGTATCAAGGTAGGGGCCCAGTCATGTGTTAAGGTCACATGGAATATGCCCTAGACTATATACATGGCTAAACCTGTCACATTAATCTTAAGTGTGCCAATGGTTAGGGTAAGGTCACGAGGCAGTTGTCATATGGTTCTGTTTGCGTTGGGGGCTGGGGCTAGGCCCCAACCCTTTAACCGTTCGAACTTACAACCAAATCAATTCAAATAAAAACTTGCGACTATGGTTAATAAGAAACACCTAGGGCGGGCTGGTAGCCCGACCCTGCCAAACTATTAGCCCGGACCAGAGGTCACGGGGTCGACTCCCGTGAACTTCAAACTTTTACCAAAAACTACCAACCAATATATGGGTGCCACGTGGCAGCCTAGGACTGGGCCATGTGGAACCATACCACTTACCCAAAAATTTCCATGTGCCAACAATTCATTCATCCACCTACCATACCCAGTCAATGCCACTAATCCTTCCATGTCAGCCAACTTCCACGTGTCGTACAGCTGTACGGCCTTGCCACGTCAGACCATGCCACCTGTACCTACCACGTCAGCTCGTGCCACGTGTCACACTTGCAGTGGTGCCATGTGTCACGATCTGACTCATCCACATCTACACCTGCCCACGTTAGTGCCAACACATTGCCACATCACTGTACAGCCATACGTCCTGTACAGTCAGTTGCCATGTCAACACTGTACGGACTGCAAAGTCAACATTTTTTTTTCCTATTTGACGAAACGAACAGATCGTGATATCTTTCACATACGATGTCCATTTGATCTTGTTCAAGTTTCCTTGGGTTCGTATCAATGAGGCCTATGTACACATCCTTTTTGAAGAGATTATGAGAACTTTGATTTTTAGGCCTTACTAGACCCATCTTGGCTCCTGAATCCAATTCTGGATCACACCTCCCCACTAAAGAATTTTTGTTCCTCCAAAAGGTTACAAAATGGACCTTACTGATTACATACTCATAAGGATTAAAAAAACACTATGTTGTACAAAAATGATCTTATAACAAGTCATCATTTCAACATCTGTGATTACATTAATGGAAGCAAAATACAATGAAGATGTGACATCCACTTCTGGAAAAACCAAGTGGCTGCTTTCTTTCCTTCATGGTGTTCCTCTTGCTTCGCTGGTAATTCCTCTTCATTTGTTATTACATGCACAATCCTTCTGTCCTTCTTTGGATGAAGCTCTGGATGAAGCTTCCAACATTTATCCTTTTTATGTCCACCCCTATTGCAATAACTGCAGTGGTTTTTTGGCATCCAGGCTTGTTTTCCCTTCTCTTTCTTCCATTGTGGAGTTGAGTCTTTATGTCGTGCCTCCTTCCTGGTCGACATAAACTTCCTGTACAAATATTGTCTCTTCCAACACTTGGCCACACAATGCTTAGGTGAATGAAAAAAAGTACAAGGATACATATTCCACAAGTTTCGGATTACATGATCATGTTTTTTATAATCAAAAAGAGAATTTGAACAATCATGACCATTATACCTGTCTTTCTTATCTTCACTTTTCTTTGGAGATGACTTGCATTCACTATCCCCATAATGGAGTGATACGCCATCACCTTTCATGAAGAGTTCTCGTAAGGACTTAAGCTGGTCATTTGAAGCATCACTTGCTTCTGATGTTTTGGAACCCATCTTGGAGAATGCTCCAATCTCCTCTTCGCCATATCCCAATTCTAAATAACAAGGTATTTCCACAACCTCTATGGGATTAACGATACCTTGGCCCTTTCCTTCATAACCCATCTTGGTTAGGAATTTCAAACCTATACCTCTTGTATGTTTTTCAAATGCACCAAAAGAACCATCTTGATGGGAAAAATGTGAAATTCATGAATGACTTCCACTGCATACCTTAGAGATGTTTTCTAAATTTGGTGTAGAAGGAAATTCCTTCAATTCTTCTCTACTTTTGTTGTTCTTTGAAGATTTCTCTTGAACCAATCTCTTTCATTCCAAGTAATCTTCATACAACACTTTCACCATCTCAGCCATGGAAAAGAGAGTTTTTCGCATATCATTATCATCTTGAGAAAGTCCCTCTTTAGATACCATTTTCTCAACTGAGATGATATTTTCCCTGGTAAACATGCAAACTCAAAAACCAACCGTCAACTACCTCTGATACCACTTGATCCAAAAAAAATATTTTAACGACAATGGTTGAGTTATTTTGCATGAGTTATTTTACCATTTAGGAAACTGATGAAAGAGGAAGAATGAAAGAGGAAAAATAACAGCCATAATGCAATATACAGATCTAGAAATAAGCATGAAGAAAAACAAACCATAAACACCAAAGTGATAACGGAGTTCGACAATCTCGCCTACGTCTTCGGGCCTTTGTCTCAGTGGGTGAGGCTTTCTTATTTCTGTTCAAAGCTTCAAATGTACATCTTAAAAGTGCCAATGGATTACAAAAATGAGCTAGCTGTGTTCTACTAGATCTCAAGAATCCATAAAAACTAAAGGCACTAAAAATGAATGAACGAATCTCCCAGAAATGGCCCGCAAAGGTGCTCTCCTCAATGGCTTCCCTGCATAAAAATGGCTTTGCCTAAAAAATTCATTAGCATTAGCCTGATATGAATCTCCCCCTATGGCTTCAAGAACCTCTAGTTTATATAGGCCTGAATTTGGTAACAAACTCCCAAGTTCTCCCCAAGATCTGGCCTCAAAAAGGGCCCAAGATCCTCCAAAAATGGATTAAATCCCCTCAAACATGCTTAAAATCCATTAAAAATCATAATTATAAAGTTTAAAACCCACAAATGCATAAATCAAGGGCGCAACCCCCGATCCTTGGGCTCTTGGTCACCTAGGCGCCTCCATGTTCCCCTGTGCTAGGCTGGCGCATTGTTCTATCCCTTAAGCCTCAACCCTTGGTCACAGACATGGCCATATGGCCCGATCCTTACCTTCCACGTGCTTATGTACTGGATAGACCCCCGACTTTAGGCCATTGGTTACGCCCTTGGTTGGTGGGCTAGCCTGACCGACCGGGCGCTAACCATAATCCACACAAACAATATCAAGGTAGGGGCCCGATCATGTGTTAAGGTCATGTGGAATATGCATCGGACTGTATACATGGCTAAACCTGTCACATTAATCCCACACGTCAATGGTTAGGGTAAGGTCACGAGGCAGTGGTCGTATGGTTTTGTTTGCGTCGGGGGCTGGGGCTAGGCCCCAACCCTTTATCTGCCCGAACTTACAACCAAATCAATTCAAATAAAAACTTGCAACTATGGTTAATAAGAAACACCTAGGTTGGGATGGTAGCCCCACCCTACCAAACCATTAGCCCAGTCCAGAGGTCACGGGGTCGACTCCTGTGAACTTCGAACTTTTTCCAAAAATTGTCGACCAATAGATGGGTGCCACGTGGTAGCCCATGACTGGGCCATGTGTCACCATACCACTTACCCAAAAATTACCACATGTCAACAATTCATTCGTCCACCTATCATACCCAGTCAACGCCACTGTTCCTGCCATGTCAACCAACTACCACATGTCGTACGAATGTACGGCCTTGCTACGTCATCCTGTGCCACCTGTACCTGCCACGTCAACTCATGCCATGTGTCACAATTTGACACATCCACATATACAACTTCCCACATTAGCACCAACACACTGCTGTGTCATTGTACGACCGTACGACCTGTACAATCAGCTTCCACGTCAACACTGTACGGACTGCACAATCAACATTTTTTTTGTTTGTTTGACGAAACGAACAGATCGTGATATATTTCGCATATGACATCCGTTTCATCCTGTTCAAGTTGCGTTGGGTTCATATCGATGAGGCCTACAAACACATCTGTTTTGAAGATATTCTGAACACTTTTATTTTTAGGCCTTCTTGGACCCATCTTGGCTCCTGGATCCAATTCTGGATCAATGGTATTGATACTTCATCGCAAGGATTTGTTGGATATTTTGTCTATCTGGCGACGACTTAAGGTCGTCTCTCATGTGACTCCCTCTTTAGTTCATCTCTCATGTGATGACCACTTGAGGTCATCTTGCGTGCGAAAACCTAAAGAGGTCATCGCACGATAGATGACCTAAATAGGTCGTCTATCGTGCGATGACCTCTTTAGGTTGTCTCTCGTGCGATGAACTCTTTAGGTCACCTCTCATGAGAAAAACTCTTTAGGTCGTCTCATGTGCGATGAACTACAAAGGTCGTATCACGAGCGGAAGCATCGTTACGACATCCTTAGGTTGTCGCACGAGAGATGATATAATTAGGTCGTTGAAATTTCCACGACACATGATATGACATTTGGGGGGTCCAATATTCGTTGCCATATCCATGATAGAACGTCACACTAGCACTGAAATTACCATCACAAATGACCCTAATTTATTAGTGGTTGTTGTTTAATTGGCCTTGGCAATACAAAAAAGGCATCCAAGCATTGAAACCAAACAAAAATTGAGAATGTTGGGTTGAACATTTGAGGAACATGGTTGTTGTTTAATTGGACTTAGAAATACAAACAAATAATCCAAGCATTGAAACCAAATAAAAATCAATCCTTTCAAGCATGCTTGTGAATGAAAAATGAATAAAGAAGTTTGAATCAAAGCTTGAGTTAATCTCCAAGAGATTAGGCATGGTTTCCTCTCAAAATACATGGTGTATGTGAGGTAATTGGTCTGGAAATATTCCAATCCTTTCCTATACACTGGAGAACAATGAAGGAGAATTTGGAACTTATAACTACATCAAGAGCATCAACCTTAAAGCCAAGAAGTGGTTTTGTGTGAAAATTACACAAAATATAGAGCCTTATAATCAGACCTAAATAGAGTAAGAGTAGATTTTTGAATTTTATTTCCTGATTGCTATTATGTTGTTAATATTTTGATGTGTGAAGGTTACATCCAACAGATCCATTCTAAATGATTGAATCCATGCACAATACTGGGATAGAGACAATACGTTAAATTCCACAGACAATTCGTGTTGGTGAAGCGAGTGGGATATAATTCCCTCGTTTGTAGATCATATGGTGAATCCTTTACCATGATATAGATACCAAAATATTGTAGACCTCGACATGGGTAAAGGAAATAGATAAAGTTTGAAATACTTAAGGGCCAACAATGCTCAACTTCAAGAAGGAACAAAATTCAACAAATGCATGAAAGAGAAGGTCCATATGTTCAACCAAAGGATGGTAGAGATAGATAAGAACCTTGAGACTTCTTCCAAATTATTTTCGTTGATAAATAAGAAATTTGATGAACATCAAGAATCACTTACTATGTTCATGGTATATTAGGAAAAAAACATAGTTCATCTTGTACACTTGGGAGATAAGGTCATTCAGTTGGATAGTTGGAAAGAGGATAGGCTCACTCAGATGATGGATCACCTACAAAAAGAGTTGATAGAAAAGGTGGAGGCCTTGAAAAGGTTCCAAGTAGCCATCCAAGAGAATTGATAAGTAAGGCCACTTTCAATTTCCACTACCCAAGCCATCACCTTGATCGAGACCACTTTGGTAATCTCACCTTATGCAGTCCTTTCTCAAGAGAACTTGGGTGATTTCGAAAAGCATACTGGATACATTGGTTCCAAACTATTAAGATACATGGGCTACAATGGTCAAGGGATACGAAAAATAATTCAAGGAATCCTAATCCCAATTGTATCTAAACAAAGGGTCAAGTAATGCCTAGGTTTTGATGGGAGAGAGGAAAACGTCACAAAATCCAAAACTACATTTGTGAAGGAAAAGAACATGGAATAATTGGCATGTTCATTATAATAAAGAGAATAAGTGCATGAAGGTGGCATCCCACTAACACCTTATCCTTATTATGGAATATTATAGAAAAGAAGTGATAAGAAGAGCTCAAAGACTCAACCTACACCATCACTTATAAGAAACATCAAGCCAAGCAATCAAAACAAAAAGGAGAAGAATACCAATAGGTCTACATCAAATAAGACATCCCTTGTTTTTCATTACTGCAAGAAGAGAGGCGATAACATTGTGAGTTGTTGGTACTCAAAGGATTGTTAATTTTTTGGGAATAATGAACATCATGAGGCATCTTGCTGGGAGAAGCAAGCCATGTGCCATAAGTCAGATTTATTTCAGAGAAGGAATGGAAATAAGACTTATCCAATCCAACAACAAAATCAAAAGAAAATGGAGAGGAGGATTATGTCAAACATTCCATGTAGTAGCATCAGGAAATATTTCCACCACTGCAAGTTTAGTGGACATTGGGAAGTCAAATGTTGGTGACTTCACCCAGAGCTTCACCCTAGAAACTGCACAACCAAGAGTATAGTGTGGAAAGTGAATCCTAAAAAAGATAAAGAACATAGTTCATATCCAAATCAAGGAGAAGAAGAATCCATCCAAGGATTGATAGCTTCATAGGAGTTCTATATCACCATCGAAGACGAAAACAAGATGATATTAAGAACTAAGGATGAACCATTCCAATTTCTATCTACAATATTCCAAAGAAGTTTTACTTCTTGAAGATGTGATAGAAATTGGTGCATAGGGGTCAATGAACTTGGAGGGAGGAGTTCTTGAGAACTCGATGATATGTTCACAAGAATGTGCATGAACTAGAGAGTTGTTTCTATGCTGGGAAGAAACTGATCTTAGAAAGACAAAGAAACCACACTATCTCTTGTGGGATTGTTACATTATGGCATGAATAGTTGGGGCTACACTAAATAATAAGACAATAATTTTAATTGGATTCGTTGACTTCCAAGATGAACCATATCCAATACTGATAGGGGTGATAGGATTGGATGTTGATTATAGAGTTTGGATCTGGAGATCACTCAGATCTGAGAGTTGGTGAGTAGACCTATGCATTGCAGGAACAAGAGAGCTAGGAACTATAACTAGATCCATAGCCAAGAGCAAATCCAGTATCAAGAGACACAAACCAAAGTAAGAGCCAAATTTATAGTTGTAGTCAGGATACCGAGTCAGATCCATGGTCCATGTTCCATAGAAGTAGACAAAATGTACATTGATCTAGATTGGTTTCCTTTGAACTTTTGGAGACCAAAAAGCCTCTTAATGGGGAGGTGTTATTTGAAATGGATCTTAACAGACTCAATACCTGCAAGACAATTTGATAATTAATGAAGGCTAATAAAACTATGTAAGACAACGCAAATGTAAAAGTGGAATAATACTAAAATGAGAATAAAACAATGAATTATTTAACATAATTAAAAAAAAAAATAGGAGAGAAGGCTAAGAAATGGAAAATGAAGGGTCATTCCTATTGGCCTTCCCATTATACCCCAAATCTCTCTATTTATTCCTTAACTTTCATTCTCAAAGGTCTTTTGGCCAGGGAGGTGAGGATGCACAAAGAGCATGAAAAACAATGTAATGAGAGATTATCGAAATGAAAGTTGCACACCCATTTGAAGATGGTTTTCCCATTTGGGTTTCCAAGGTAAATATGGTGTCCATTGTGTCTTGAATCGCTCTAATATTTATATGTGATTGTACTCTATGTATTCATGTTTTAGTTCTAGTTTTAATGTCTACCAGTGAATAGTGGGAGTGCAAATGAGAGGGATATATAACCATACTTGTGGATTTACTACATTGTTGATTTTTCTGGTCTATTAGAGAGTATAAATTTTTTATTAATACCACTGTAGGATGCATTTCTAGGCTTAGATATCAAAGGTTTTCATCTCATAGCCATTGCACCTATGTAGGAGTTTCTAATTTGATTCAATTTAGATGATGGGTGAATTTCTCTTTCCTATAGGCTCATATCTTCCCTATAGTTTGTAATATCACTCTCCTTAGTTTTATTTCTCACTATTGTGGTTGATTTAGTCTTTTACTATTGACTTTACCTTTCCCTGGGTCAATTTAATCCCTCTTTGGTTGATTCAACTTCTAGATAGGGGTTTTCTCTCACTGCTAGGACATACGCAATAGTATGACAATCATATAGGCTATACATGCATTGTTTGGGTTGTTTCTCTCTCCTTGGGGTCACATGATTGGATTATTGGGAATGTGAGTTTACTTGAAAAGAGGAAAATGATGTATATATCTCCAATGATGAAGACAACATGGAGCCTGTCAATAGTCATCATGAAATTTTGTTTCCCATTGTTTGTCAAAACAACGACATTGTCACGATAATTTATTAGATTGGAGGTGGTATCAAATAAAACTCTCAAAATATGAGAGATCACTTCAACTATAGCTATCATTGTTGTGAGATTTCATTTTGAACCCTCTCCCATTCAAAATTGAAGGTATGGTTGATTACAAATGACATAATGCAATACAAATGGTTAAAATAAATTCTAGTGATTAAAAGCACCATTAATTAATTAATTTCAGTGATGGAGTATCGATGATTTGTGGTTTTAGTTGCATGTCAATACATAGGCATCTTATTTATGCCAAACATTTTTAATTTACATTATTGGACTACATCTAAAAACCTATATTCCCCATTCTTGTTTATATTGAAGCGTGTGACAGAATAAGAGCTGGGTGCAAACAAGTAACCAAACAAAATGTATTCTGATTTAGTATTTGAATATTGAGCCATCCAGAATGGGTTGCATGGTTGGTTCCATTGGGTAATAATCTTGGAATCTTGTAGCAAGCAACCATTCTTAATTACATTTATATGACTGTTTGTTAGCTTGTATTTCGATTGAATGGGAAGATCCACAAAATGTTGGGTTGAACATTTGAGGAACAATATTTTTATTTAATTTACCTTGGAAAAAAAAAAAAACATCCAAGCCTTCAAACCAAACATAAAGCAAGCATATCAATCATGTTAGTGAATGAATAGTGTTTGAATAAGTCTAAGTTGATATTCAACAGATTAGTTGTGGTTTCCTTTCACAATACATAATGTATGTGAGGTAATTGGTATAGAAATAGAACCATCCCTTCCTTTCCATCGGAGAATAGTGAAAGAGAAGTTTGGACTTAGAACTATATCAAGAGCATAATCCTTGAAGATAAGAAATAGTTTCATGTGCATATTACACTAAAGACAGAGCCTTATAATCATACCTCAATAGAGTAAGAGAAGGGTCTAGAATTTTATTGGCCTGATTGTTGTTTTGTTGTTAGTAGTTTGATGTGTGTAAGTTACACCTAAGAATATGCCATTCTGAAGTCTGGAATCCCTGTACAAAACAGATACATAGAAAAAAAGTTAAATTCTGTAGAGCATCTATGTTGATGAAGCGAGTGGGATATAAGTCCCTCATTTATGGATCAAAAAACCAAAGGGTTTTCTATTTTCAATGGTGAAAGGTTTAATTGGGCCCTTTCCTTGGGTAAACCAATGTGGTTGATGAAGGGAATTCACTTGTGTTAACATTTTTGTCACTAGAAGGAATCCCACACCCTTGTATGTTTTTTAGCAGAAGTTACTTACCACATGGATTTTTTGGAAACATAATTTATTGTGAATTATCATGTAGCCAATCGATAATCAAAGATGAATTTCAAGCTTGTCAAATTCCAAGTACATAACCTAAATTCAAATATACTAAAGTTGAGTTAGAAAACTATGACCCCTCAAAAACTGAAATTGAAAACCAATCCAATCCTAGAGTTAAATATTGGTTCATTATCCCAACCTAAGAGTACCATGCTTTTCACCATCTTACTAGAGATTATGATCATCAAAATGATCAATTACTAGTTGTACACAAGATTTTATCTCGATATAATAGATCCCATGGGAATGTGAATATGATTGAATAAGAAGACTATGTGGGAAGCCTAATTAATTTGGTTGCACACATTCTTGAGGACATGTTTGAACCATTGAACCAAATCCCCCTTCCCTAGTGCTACTCTTTCCACAAGATTTTCGGATGTTGAATCCAACTCTGAATCTACAACAAAGCACACATTAGAAATTTCATATTTCCTTATGGCTATAAATCAGAACCAACCTACTTGTCTAGCAAAATATTCTCTAGCCTTGCTCATTCATCTTCGTGTGTGATGTCCCCATCCTCTTAAGAGTCACAAGGGGAGAATTACGCTAGCCTAATTGAGTTCCCATGGGCTAAGGCGGAAAAGTGAACTAGGGGACATATTTCGCCTAGGAGAACTTTATAAAGTAAAAGTGGAAAAGGGGACAAGGGTCCTAGGATAATTAAAAATTCACTTTAAAATTATAAAGTGAGACATGGGGGATTTCCCCTCATTCTTGTCATTGTCAATTAAGAAAATAGATTTGGAGAGCTCTTGGAGAGTTTTCTAGGGTTTTTGGAAACCCTTCTTGCTTACTGGTTTCGTTGTTGCAACTATACACTCTAGTCAGATTTGAGGATGGGATCACTTCAGGTTTCTTCATTGTTCTTCATTGCTACGAAGCTTAATCTTCTTCCAGTTGAATATCTTGGACTATTTTTAGTTCCTTGTGTGAGGCGATTGGGTTTTTCCAGTGTGGGATGAGTTTTCCATTGTGGGGGCGATTTCCTCATTGTAATGGGTGTAATACTTATTGTGGAGGCTGAACCATACATTGATTAAGATTTCCCATCGTGGGGGTTGAGTTTTATACATTCTGGGTGCTACATACTACATTCTGGGCATATTTACTAGGTCCTGGACGAGCTCTTATGTATTGTATGAATCTCTCTCTCTCTGTAGATCACTGTATTATGAGAAGGGGTTGTTGGGTCTACTTGAAGGGGCGTGGAACCCTTGCTAAGGAATATATACAACCATGAGGTTGAACCCTTCCACCAACTATGAGATATATTTATTGTTGACTAAAATATCAGTGTGGAGAGTCATATATTATCAAGACCAAGAACTAGGAGGGCACTATATATTTTCTGGGTAATGTATAGCTTGTTGGAGGTCGTTCATTTACTGGGAATAGTCAACTGTTATGCTGGGATAATTTGTATATCAGAAGTGTTGTTTATCCATCTTCCACTGGACTTCATTACAACATAAATCTGCAGCAAAGGCATGTAGGTTGAAGAAGGCACATTTCCCCTTTATTATGATCACCACTTGTCAAAGAATTCTCACATATTGTTGCTGATATTGGTGTGTTTCGTTAGGAGGAAATTTGGCTATATTATGGACATGTATTGACTGTATATTACAGATATATATATCAGCTGCTCCAACTTATACAAATCTGGAATTTTTAGTGTACTATGGCAGCCATATAATATCTAAATAAAAGCTGGGTTTTAAGGTATTTATGTGAGCTTCTTGAAGTAATCTTTGGCATATTTTTTTAGGATTATTTTGATATATATTCATGTTCTTATATTCTCTCCTAAACAAGAAAAACTTAGAAAAGATAACTAAAATGAAAGCTACAATAGTCTTTCACCAACTGTTTGACGAAATGCCTACACTAGATATGCTGCAGTAGGCATAACAATTAATGCAAATCTATAACAACCAACATGCAAAGAGATTATAAGGAGATGAAAACACTTTCGATGACAACCAAAACACATGAGAAATCCTCCATTGATATTGGCTAAGCCAAATCAACCATTTGGTAAATTCTTTGAAGCTTATCTTCAAAGTGTTTGTTGAAACACCTCAATGAAAACAAGTTAAATTTCCTTCAGATTTAATTGGGGATCTTACAGTGGTATCAAAGCATGTTCCTTGACAGCTGTGGGGTTTGAGGGAATATTTGAGTAAGTTTTAATGAGAGGGGGAGATGACAGAAAAGTCATATATAGGAGGCATAGGTACAGATCTCAAGAACCTCCTCAAGGGCATAGAGAAGAAGGGGTGTTGGGTGAAGAAGGAGTAGCACATTCCGAAGAAAATAAAGGGAAGGAGAACACAAGGGAAGAAGAAGACCCATGAATTGGCAACCTATTCTAGATGATGAACAATTTTTCTAAGGGCCAAAAGATGATGATGGACCTATTGGGGTAGCTAGCACTTAACACCATAGAAGGACAACCTAAAACAAATCAGAATGGTGAAAGGGGCTCTAACAATGGGGAAATGACTCATTCTCACACTACCATGCAGATCCACCCTCACTTATACACCAAGACACCCAGACCCACCATGCCGCAGTTTTTAAGTGACAAGGTCCCACCGAAGGGGCCAACAGAGCAGGATGACTCTTACTTGACCTATTTGGAGGAGTACAGGAGTTTGGGAAATGAATTTCATGAAACTATGTACTTCAATGAATTTTTCCACCTTAAGCAGAAGAACAAACCTATAGGGGCGAAAAGGACACCCAACCATGAGCTTTAGAAGACACTGGGGAAAGTGACCATTCCCAACTTTGACAGGTCCTCAAAATGTTCGGCAAGGACTTGGGTACAGAAGCTGGACACATATTTCCATCTATAGAAGATGACAGAGACAAAGGCCATTAAATTGGCTAATCTACACCTATATGGCGAGGCCCATGAGTGGTGGTACCATGGGTTAGTGACACTGGTTCACGCGGGCATCACATCATACCTCGACTACACATATAGGATCATCGAGAGGTTTGACAGGAAAGACCTCAATATTCATTTTCGAGAGTTGGCTCAACTCATACAGACAGGTATCCTTGAGGAATTTATCTCTAAGTTCCAGAGATTAGTAGTGATGGTGGTAGACATATCCGAGGAATGACTAGTAATGTTGTTTGTCGAGGGGTTATTTGAACCCTTGCATGGCTAGGTCAAGGCTTATAATCCAACCACCCTGCAGGATGTAGTCAACAGAGCTAGGGACATGCAGGATGTTGTTCCTAAGAGAAGATTCCCTCTTAAGCCCACCTCCCCCCAGAATAACAAGGAAGTCAAACCATTTCAGAAGGATTGGGCAAGAAAAATGAGATTGGATGAGGAGACCAGAAGGGAGTTGAGGAAGAAGAAGCTATATTTCAATTGTCAAGATCCTTGGGTTCCAGGACACAGGTGTGCGGGGAAGGAAACAATGGGAAAGGCCCACTACATCGAGGTCTATTCCGACAGTGACAATGATACAGAGGATGAGGGGATGAAACATGAATGGGGACACCATGCATCAGGTGAAGAGACATAATAGGCTGGGGATAAAGGCCCCATTATGGCATCCATGTTAGGACTTCCTAGTTACCACACATTCAGAGTCAATGGAGTCCTATAGGAGAACAAGGTTACAATGTTCATTGAAAGTGAGGCATCCCACAATTTTATAGATACAACCTTGGTAGAGAGGTGAGGGATCACGACAAAGGAATTTGAGGGGTTCATAGTGATGATACCTAGTGGCCATCATATGGAATGTATCAGATGGATTCCCAAGTTTAAAATAACTATGGGGAATTAAACATTGACAGATGAATTCTTTGTGGTGGATGTGCCAGATACCAATGTGGTACTCGGGGTTCAATGGCTATAATCCCTTGGAAAATACACTATTGATAAGAGGGATATGGAAATGGAATGCACAGGACCAGATGGAAAAAATGTAGTTTTACGGGCAATGCACCAATATCCTGCCAAGATTATATCATCCCACAGTACGGAGGAAGTGATGCAGTATGGAGACATAGAATGGGCAGTGGAGTGCTACATCTCTGACAGGGAGTTTCCAGATCATCATCGACAACATCCAGATGACATTCATGTATTACTTCATAAACACCAAAAGGTTGTTGGTGACATTCCTCCCCCAGATAGAGGGTTTGAGAATATTATAGAGTTATAATAACGGGTTCAAGCAGTCATAACCAACCCTTACTTCCATCCCAATATGTACAAAGATGAGATAGAGAAAACGATCAGGGAGTTGTTGAGGATGGGTCACATACGACCTAGTTCTAGCCCCTTTGATTCTTTGGTAGTGTTGGTCAATAAGAAGGATGGTACCCTAAGGATGTGTATTGATTACCAAGCCCTTAACAAGAAGACCACAAAGAAAAAGTATCCAATTTTGAGGATTGATGAGTTGATGGATGAGTTGAGGGGAGAAAAATACTTTTCAAATATTGATCTCCATTAAGGATGCCACCAAATTAAAGTGTGGGAGCAGGACATCCAATGTCACTATGGACATTAAGAGTCTCTGGTTATGCCATTTGGGCTAACCAATGCTCCTGCTACATTCCAGTCTTGCATGAACCATGTGTTCAATAAGAAGTTGCAGAAATTTTTACTAGTCTTCTTTGATGATATCCTCATTTATAGCAAGACTTGGGAGGAACATCTCAGACATTTGGATGAGCAGTTGGGAATCTTGGAGGATCAACATCTCTACACCAAAGAGACTAAGTGTGAATTTGGTATGACTGAGATGCTTTATTTGGGGCATATAATCGGGGAAAATGGGGCCAGTCCCACTAGGAGAAAATCAGGGCAATCTTAGAGTGGCCAACCCCCAGAAGTGTGACCGAACTGAGGAGATTCCTAGGCCTCTACACTTATTATAGGAAATTTGTTAAGGGGTTCTCACAGTTGACGACACCTCTTACATATCTCAGTAAGAAGGGAGATTTTAGTTGGACAGATGAGGCGTAGGTGACGCTCGAAAACATGAAGCAAGTAATGAGTTTGTGTCCTGTTCTAGCCTTACCAGACTTCACTCAGCCATTTGTGCTTGAGTGTGATGCTTCAGGGACCGGAATAGGGGCATTATTAATGTAGAATAGACATCCCATTTCTTTTGAGAGCCGCAAACTTAGAGAGTATGAGCAACATTATTCAGTATATGATAAGGAGATGTTGGCCATCATGCATGCCTTGGCCAAATTCAAACAGTACCTGGTGGAGAACAGGTTCAAAATAAAGACAGATCATAACAGTTTGAAGTTCCTCATGAAAAAAAAGGAATTGAGCGAGCGACAATAGAAGGGGATCAACAAGATCCAGGCCTATGATTTTTCAATTGAGTATGCGAAAGGGAAAAATAACATAGTGGTGGATTCCCTCTCCAGGATGCCACCTGTTAGCACTCTGTAATTTGCCCAAGGCTGTGAGGCAGTCACAGAGGCAACATCAAAACCGCTTCGAGTCTTGGATCTAGCCCTCCAAGACTCAGAGAGGGATCTCTCTGTCTGATATAGCTTTGTTTGAAGAGATATTAGGCGAGTTAATGAAAACAATGGGCTTTGTTGTAAAAAGGGTTTATAAATTGGTTGAGACAGTTTACACATCCATTGGGCTATG
>SNQJ01S0107580.1:0-21006 GCA_010110895.2 Picea sitchensis | reverse complement strand
GGCTCTGCATTTTTAGTTTGTAATCCTGAGGGCTTGGATTGTAAATATTATGTTATTGATGATTCCTTTGAATTGTTTTTATCAGGCCGTCTTCTTAGTCTACACGATGTTTTGTTTCTTCTTGTCTGGATGTAATCTCTCTGATTTATGGATTCCTGATGCGATGGAGGATCTGTGGTAATCATTCCCATCTTTCATGGTTCATTAGATATTTTTTGTTTTTCTTATTGTCTGGATGTAATCTCTCTGATTTATGGATTCCCGAGGCGATGGAGGATCTGTTGTCATCATGCCCATCTTTCATGGTTCATCAGATATTTTTTGTTTTTCTACTTGTCTGGATGTAACATCTCTCTGATCTATGGATTCCTGAGGTAGTAGAGGATCTATTTTCATCTTGACCATATTTAATGTTTCATCACTCATACATTTTATACCTTCTTTCTCCTCTTCACCACATAAATCCTTTTGTCTGATAGGCAGTTTAAATGCCTTCATTATTCATGATACTTATGACTCCATAGCCCAATGGTATCGAACTGATGTACATTTACTTCGGTTATGTTTTCTTCTCTCTACAGTCTTATTGATCCATCTACTCAAACCATTCCAATACATTTACTTTTTGATGGGTACTGGGATTATCCTCTTGCAATATGAGGGTGACTCTTAGTGCTAACAATCATGGCTCCATTTCCAGGGATGGAAGTGAAGATATCTTCCGTAGGAGCAACAATGAATAGGTCTAATTTTAGATGGTGAACTGAAGCTGGACACAGTATTCTGACTACTTATATTTCACCATGGAGACTCCACTATTCAGAATCTGTTGGTGACTCCACTGGAAGGTGGAAAATCAAATGGATATGGAGGCTATCCTGGCCAGGAAGTTTGCCCCACTCGAATTTTTAGCTATTCCTGGTTTTCCTAATCTTGTGCCTTCTTTCCTAGAATGCGTAGACTTTCTTCCCATATTTTGTGGAGATGTAGGAGATTATCCTGCACAACATCTCGTAAATTTTCATCGATGCATAGATCAATTGGATATCTATCATGAAGATTCTCTCATTAAGATTTTCGTATACTCATTAAATGGTGATGCTCGAAAATGGTATTGGTCACTTGTTATTGCTAGCATATATTCTTTGAAGGAATTTCATGCAGCTTTCAACAAGTATTGTAAGAGGTATTATTCTTCTGACACAATTCTTGAAGAATGTTGTGAAAGGTTCGAGTTTGATATTCAACATACAATAGAGTGTTCCTTGTGTGATGAGTTTTGTGAAGATCTGATTGAAAGAGAAAATAAGGATAGAAGTGAGTATTTTGAAAATATGGATGAAAAATTTTCTCTTTCTATTTCCCAAGAAGAAAGCCTTCAATATATGATTGATGATAGTACTCATGATTACATAGCCATAGATGCATTATATTTTTCCCTTGATGCACCTGTTGTCTCAGATTTAAAAGAAGAAATAGTTGTAGAAGAGGACTTTTCTCTATTCCTTCAAGAGGTTTCCCATGATGTATTTTCACCTATGATTGAAGAGAATAATCAAAGAGTTTTGGGCTCACCTATTCATTTTTTCTCTATTCATTTTTCATTGCAAGATAAAAGAGTTTTGGGCTCACCTATATTTGATGAGTATTCAGATGAAGAAGAGAAGCATGATAGAGAGAAAGATCCATCCATTGATATACATGAGGAGATTTCTTGCCATCAGCTAGCAGATGCTATTAGAGAAGGAAAAATAGAAGTGGATCAACAACATGCACCAACCTTTCACTCACTTGTGCTTTCCACAGACATTCAATCATATGTGAGGAACTGTAAAGAAGAGCAGGATTTCTGTTACCAACCTAGTAGGTTTTATCACCTATTTTATGACCCTATAGGGGAATACATGGAGTTTCATTTCCTCAATGTATTGAAGCCTCCAATATTTATCTTATCTTCATCATTTGGGAGGTAATCTGAAGAATGTAATGTGTTTGTTGTCACAATTTTGTTATCCCTTGCTGACCAGTGACAGAGTAAATAATTTTTTAGATAGGAGGTTACTTGAATGGCTCTGGTGAAAGTTTGCTTTCATCTAGCACATTGTAAAAAGTTAGTTAGTCTAGGATTGTACATAAATAAGCTCATTTTGGAGCATGTGTGTTTTTTTTCTTTTTGTAAGTAGAGTAGTGTACATGTCATCATGTTTCCTTCAAAAAATGTATATGATCTCGACTCCACAACCCAATAGCTAAGGCACTGAAACTGCTTGTTCTTGGTAGCTCACAGGGAGCATGCCATCCCCTGTGGAGCCAATGTTATCACATAAAGTTGTCAAAGGGTCATAAGATGACCAAGTCCTTTGTTGCACAGAAAC
This sequence comes from Picea sitchensis, assembly GCA_010110895.2. Lineage (NCBI taxonomy): Eukaryota > Viridiplantae > Streptophyta > Pinopsida > Pinales > Pinaceae > Picea > Picea sitchensis. The sequence continues at coordinate 18,631 of SNQJ01S0107580.1, read as the reverse complement.
ATCCAAACACAACATTCAAGGAAACCCATTTCGGGCTTAAAATACAAGCAATGGTTCGGTTTATTCTTCCAACGACGAAGATCCCAGGAGAAGTTCAGAACAACGACTCACTTGTATTCATCATGTCAAAGTTGTGTGAGGTCCAATGCCAGACATAAGCCCCAGAGTTAAATATCATGCATCATGTGTCCTTCTCCATTGGACGATCATGATTTGCTTCGAGAATTCAGGCTTCGAGAGTTTTGACTTCTCCCCTCTCGCTTTCATCCCAAGTGTTTTCTCCTGAAGTCTACCGATTGCTGCCACGTATCCATCCAAATATAATAGTGGTAGTTTGATTCGGGAATTCAAGCTTCGGGAGTTTTGGCTTCTCCCCTCTCACTTTCATCCAGAGTGTTTCACCCGAGAGTTGCAGATCAAGCGCCATGTGTCCTCCAGAACAAACAATCAATATTTACTTCAGGAGTTTGGGCTTCGGGAGTTTCATCTTCCCCACTCTTGTTTACCTCCAAAGTAGTTTCTCCCAGAGTCCACATATCCCTATCGTGTGTCTTCCTCATATCGACGGTAGTCGTTCACTTCAAAGATCCAACTCTACATACAGACCGCCCCTGAGCTCTGAAGTGTCAAAGTACACAGAAATCATCAGTTCATACATGTGGCACTCTCATCAATCATGACACCTGGAATCCATCTAGCACCGACACATGTCACCTATCTTTTCATGACACGTCATCATAGTGATGTCAGGTCACCACGTCAGATCATCCTCCAGGAAGTGTTCTTTTTCAGTGCCAAAATTAGCGCCATCTCCAAGTGCGGTTAGAATGATCCTAAAGTTGGCAGGAGGATAAAATTTAGCGGGGGTGATAAATTGGAAGGGATTCCCAGATCATGGAATGCGACTAGATCAATGACCATGTTTCATTGCGGGGACACAACTTACTTGAGCATTAAAATCTATGAGCAGTCCCACAATCGAAACCGAAACTGAAGTATAGTAAAAGAGCTACATGGCGGAAGGTGGTGAAATATGGGTTCAAAAGAGGTGTGGGTCCAAACCTCCTTCGATGGCCCTGCATTCACATACTTATGAAATGACAAATCTGAGAGCATCACGTGGCCGCCCCTTAGGCATTAATCCTGTGATCTTGAGAAAAGAAGAAGTTAATGAAAAAGGAGTGGTGGTTACAACCTCGAATCCCACCATAAATAGAAGGTATGGAGGGGCTGTCCATGGAGACATAAATTTCAGCCCGAGGTACCCCTATGGACAATTTTTACTGCAGACCCATGATGATATGAGCTTGCGTTTGATAGGTGAACACACACACATTCTGACAGAAGGATACACAAAAAATATTTGAATGAGGTGGCCAGGTCACACTCCTGGCAGTTGTGGATTGATTTGATTATNGGTGTTTTCCAGAGGCTGGAGAGTCGATAGATTTTTATGAGAAAGGCTCTGCATTTTTAGTTTTTAAGCCCGAGGGCTTGGATTGTAAATATTATGTTATTGAATATTCCTTTGAACTGTTTTTATCAGACCGTCTTCTTAGTCTACATGTTGTTCTGTTTCTTATTTTCTAGATGTAATATCTCTGATTTATGGATTCCTGAGGTGATGGAGGATCTATTTTCATCATGCCCATATTTCATGGTTCATCATATATTTTATGTTTTTCTTATTGTCTGGATGTAATTTCTCTGATTTATGGATTCCCGATGCGATGGAGGATCTATTTTCATCATGCCCATATTTCATGGTTCATCATATATTTTCTATTTTTATTCTTGTCTCGATGTAGTATCTCTCTGATCTATGGATTACTAAGGTGGTAGAGGATATGTTTTAATCTTTCCCATCTTTCATGGTACATCACTCAGACATTTTTTGTCTTCTTTCTCCTCATCACCACATAAATCATTTTGTCTAATAGCCAGTTTAAATTCCTTCATTCTTCACTATACTTATGACTCCATAGCCCAATGGTATCGAACTGATCTGCAATTACTTATGTTATATTTTATTCTCTCTACTCAAACCATTCCAATACATTTACTTTTTGATGGGTATTGGGCTTATCCTCTTGCAGTCTAAGGGTGACTCTCAGTGCTAACAACTCACATCCAGAAGAAACTAAAATTGTTGGAAAGAAACCTTTCCTTTTAACCAAACCACCTGAAAAATAACCAAAGGATATTGATAATGTGGTTAAATTAGTTTAGAAGTTGTCTAACGAAGTGGTAGATCCAAAAAATAATGTTGGTGAAGGATTATCAAAACCTTGAAATTTTCACCCATTCTTTAAGAGACAAGATAACCCACCAGAACGATACGAACCAACTCATATGGAATTTAAATTATATAGCTTCGACAATGATAGTTTCTTCTCTTATCACCAAAAAAACCACCTAGAACGAACTTTCCCTCAGTGGGTCAAATCTATGACCTTGGTGATAAATTAGTTTTTAGATCAACAAAGTTTAAACGATGAAAACCCAACATAAGCTCCCACTAACAATACTAATGAGATTCCTCTGAAATATACCATTCCTTTTTGGGACTAGTTTCTAGACTCGGATGATGAACAAATCGAAGAATTTTTTATCGAATACATTCTAGTTATCAAGGATGCCTCCTAGAGAAATTATAACTTATGTAGAAAAGGTTCAATCCCTAATGATCCTACCTCCAAAGAAGACAATATACCTCTCATAAAAATTACTCGTCCCCTTGCTCCCACAAAACCAAATGACATAACTCAAGGTAAAACTAGAAACAAAGAAATAAAAGTTGTCCCATACAACACAAGTAAACCAAGTATGTCCAACTTAGCTAGGAATAATACCAAGCTTAACATGGCACCAAATGATGACAAGATGTGTGAACCGAAATATATTCCAATAGTAAACGACCCCAACATGCATACCCTTGACTACAATGTGGTAGATTACATGAAGAAAACAAAATCTAATATTTCCATGTTTGATATTTGTTCAATAACACAACAATGTGAACTCCTATATTTGACATCTTATTTATAAATAACTATGATGGAGTGTTACTCGGGTTCCTTGAGAAATAATATGTCGATAAGGTCCTAAAAGACATGCATGATGGACCATCCAATGACCATTTTTCAAGATACACAACAACTCACAAATTATTGAGAGTTGGATATTATTCGCCCATGCCTTTTAAAGATTACCATGCATACTCAAGGAGCTCTAGGAAGAGAACACAAAGTTTCTATCCCTCTCCAACCTGTGGATATTGAAGAACCCTTTGAACAATGGCGACAATACATCATTGGTGAGGTTAAACCCCACTCCTCAATCAACACATGTACATTCTAACCGCTACCAACTATTTCACTCACTGGATTGAAGAAATACCACTATTCAAAGTAAGTGAAGAGGTATTGATTAATTTTCTTGAACAATACATCATCACGAGGTTTGAGATTCCTAAATCTCTAGTGTTTGATAACGAAACCTATTTTTCATCTTTAAAATTATCTGAGATTGCATTAGAGAAAGTGATTATTTTGAAATACTCATCCAACTACTATCGTCAAGGTAATGGTTTGGAAGAATCCACAAACAAAAACATAATCTGCATCCTCAAACGAACCATGGTTTATCACAAGAGAAATTGGCACAATGCCTTATCGAATTCCCTATGGGTTTATTATGTCACCCCTAAGTCCTCCATAGGGACTTCATTGTACTTCCTTGTTTATGGGAAATAAGTTTTCCTACCCTTAAACATGTATCTTCCTTCCCTCCAACTCACACAATAGTCTCTAGGAAGAGAATGCCTCGTCATTCAAAGATGTATCGATACCTTGCTAAAACTTGAAGAAAGTCATGCTAAATCCAAAACAAAGTTTGAAGCTCATCAAAATACAGTAAAATGGTGGTTTGATAAGAAATATACTGGTGAGAAGGAATTGCAAGTTGGGGACTTAGTCCTCAAATGTGACAAGCCACCCAAATATAAAGGGAAACAATTGAATTTCTAGAAACTTTGGCTTGGTCCTTACATTATCAAAGAAAATATTGGCCAAGGTACCTTCTGGTTACAAATCCTTCAAGGCAAAGTCGATTCTCTCCCCATTAATGGTCAAATTCTTAGACACTACATCAACTATTCATTGAGGTTGTTTCTCAATTGTACATAAATAAACCTTTAACCTTTTACCTTTCTTTTTCCCCATAACTTTTTGTTTGTTTGTTTGTTTCCCAATATGTTTTTGGTTTTTATATTTTCAGATCCTTCTTGAAAACTATCATCCCAATTTTTGAGTTCCCATTACCTTAGTCTTGGTCATACTTTCAAGTCGTAACACACCTGGTGTCAATATCTCCCCATGGTTTTCAATCCACATATCTTCCCCATCCATGTAAGACATGTTATGCATTGTCTCAATTCATATCTATTGGATGAACATAGCTTATTGATACACTAGAAAAATGTAGCAAAACAAAGAACTAGGGACCTCTAATGAAGAACAGGATGTCACATTATGTGAACTAAAATAAAATGGTTTGGAATATGTGTCCACAATTTTCTGAAAATCTTGACTCATGAAATTTTATCATCTATAATGAAGTTAGAAAATTTCTCACTATCACATGTGTCATCCCTAGTGCCTTTAAAGGATAACTAGAATCCCCCCATCCACCTCTCTCTAAACAAAAGAGAATTAAATTTAATAAAAGGTAAAGGATTGGGGAAAGGATTTCCATATCACATGGGACATGCAAGTATCTCCATTGGGGCTATGGATTCTCGGTGGTAATGGATAAAGGCCTATGACACCAGGGTGACTCTGTTAGGGTTATGGAAGCTCATTGACAGTGGAGGAACACCAGATAAATGAAATATAACTTATATTATCAACATTCTTCATGTTTCATTTCCATCATACTCCCTACACCTTCTCCTTTAGTCATTTATCATATGAATAATAAATAATTTGAAGGAAATCTGGTCAAAGGAAAGGTCTCATCCCTTCTTTATATCGTGTAAGTTATCTCAAAATCCAATACATGGGACCTATTGATCCTCTATTGAGACCATGTGTCATGAGTGAAACATTTACCCAAAATATATTTGGATATCATCTTACAAAGATTCAGAGCTTCTCCCAATGTGTCGACATTTGTTGTGTCAGGCATTAAAACCCTCCATTTTCCATAATTCCATTGCAACTTGCTTTCGAGAAAATGGAGCCCCTTATTTTTATATGTTTTGAAAGAGTCTTTCATTGGCCTCTCTCTTTACCTCAAGCCTATCTGGGAAGTCTTACTTACCTTAAGAAAACATTGGGAAAAAAGAAATACTTCAAAAAACAATTTTTTAAGCAAATTAACAAAGTTCCCTCTAACTCCTCCGATGTACATTGGAAGAGTTAGCTTTAACTCCTCCAATGTACATCGAAGGGGTTCCCCTCACTCTCTTCGATGAATCTCTCTTATCGTGAAAGTTTCCATCGATTCCCCCAATGTATATCATAGGAATTACCACAAAGTCTTCCAATATGCATCGTATGACTTAATCCCAAGTCCTCTGATCATAAATAATAATCCAATGATGAAATTTAATGCCAAAGTCATGAGATCCTATATATTTATCGATGGCCCATCCTTATTATCATTAGTGAAACATTAAGAAGTCATAAAGTATTTACAGCTCGAGACAAAGGGCACGTCGAACACTATATTCAAATCCAAAACTTATAAAATTCATCCACATGGAAATGCATTGATAGGTAAGCCTCCAACGTGTTAGCACTCGATAAATTGTTGGGTTGAAGAGAAAAATCTACCAAGGTAACCTACAAACCAACTTTAAGACTGGAAACTAGCCTTTCCAATCTAGAGAGGGCTCTCTCTGAGACCTAGTCTCAGATAGATAATAATTTTGTATTGACGGCTAGATTTAGATGCTTGAGAAAGTTTTTTCTAGTTTCACTAATACGGAAGTATAGGAATTTTTTGGCTATGGAGTCAACCCTATGAAAACAAGAGAAATCAATGACTGGTAAGGGAATCTTTGAGTGGACAAAGGCTAAATAGGTAATGGTCTTTCAGTTTCAATATCGTTGTATAGGGAGATAGAAAGGAGAAACATAAAGCAAATCATAGCACTGTTATAGATGAATTATGAATTAACTTAGAAGAAAACATAGATTTTAAATGGTTGAGTCTAAAGCACCACGAGATGAATTTGAAACTCTTTAAATATTTCCAATTTAAACAAATGAAACATACATGAATTTGCAGGAAACACGAAGTACATACAAAGATAGGATCACAATACATCAAACCACCACCACTAGAATTTTTTCATCAAAATCTTTAGGACCTCTGCATTATATTTCCATAAGATTCATAAAGTTACATTCAAGAGTGCCCTCTCTACACTACTTTTCCAACGTGGCTTACATAAAAAATATCCAATATATAGAAAAATAACACCCTCTTGGGCTGCTATGCTCGAACTACTTTCCCCTAGAATCTCAAATTTAGTTACTTTCCCCCTAGACAACCTTTTCAACAAAATTTAATAAAAATAGAAACCCGACGACACCCAAATCATAACATAACTGACATATTTGTTTCAATAATTTGTTCATGAGTGTGATTCGACCATCTGGTTGTGATAAATCAATGTTTTCTTTCAAGGGGTGTTTGAGTAATCATGTGTATTGCTGGAAACTATGTCACCTTTTTATAATGGACTCCGGTTGCTACTGTGTGATCATTGGCCATAGCATGTGCGTGGAGAGTTTGTGCAGCGGATGTCCATTCGTGGTCGCTCGTGCAACTCTAGGTGGTAGCAATGGTTGGGGACCATGCATCTCTTTCAAAACTTGCATGTGTTTCATAATACATGCCCTTCTCATTAGGTAAGATTATAATGTTTGTGCAACGAATATTCACTGCGCAAGTGTTGTGTCTAACTTCTTGTTAATGTAAGAATGTAGGATATTTACAAAGAAATATTCCATTCCATGAACCAAAAAAAATAAAATGGGGCTCTCTTACTCATGCCTCCGATGTCGCCTGCAACCTTAAATCTCTCATTGTTTTTCTTAAATACCAGTTCCATTTGTTCAAACTCTTCACCCGCCTCAACAAAACTGTGTTTCTTTTCAGTTTTGATTTAGCACTAGAGAGAGTTTCACATGCATTATCAATGGCTGGTCTACACTCTTTGAAATGCTCTGTGATTTTTTCCTCCAACATCCTTTTTTCCTCCCTAAGCTCAATGATTACATCTTGAACTTCTCTGAGCTATTTTTTAAGCCAAGTTACATTCCTTTCTCTCGTTGTGGGTGAGGTAGGGGGTAACTGACCTGTTCGACTCTGCGACTCTGGTGTTTCAATAGTATTTTCTACCAGTTATCTTCTTAAATCTCTTTTTTCTTGATAAACTTGGGCAATAACGTGTTGCGCTTTCTTTAGTTGCTGCGAAAATTCCTGAACATTTGCATTTTCTTCACCTAACTCCACCTGTCTATCATCAATTTCCTTGTTTGAACCTTCAACATGCTCTAGTTGAACGATGCACATGAGAAATATATTGGCAACGGACTTGGTACGTGGTTTAATGGGATCTTGGATCTCCTCAGTTTTTTCAGCCAATTTTGACCTTCTTTTCTTCTGGGATGTTGGATGATGGGATGTCGAGTCTTCTATTTCTTTCCCTTTTCTTTTTCCAGTAACATCTTCCTTTCTCACCTCTGAACTATGAAGTGTTGTTTCCTCTGTAGATAGAGGAATGTATCCTTTGGGGTCTCTTGGGATGTTAGCCAAAATCAGAAAATAATCGTAGTTCTTGTTCAAATGTCTCAATTCGTCAACCACTAACAACTTGATTAATGAAAAATGGAATAAATTGTTTCTCCGCTGATCAACCTTGGCATGGACGTTGTCTGCCATATTTCCTAGGCTCCGATACAAGAAGAAAGGTAAGTTTAAGGGATTTTTCCTTGTGAAGTGCATCAATAACCTGGATTCTTGATTAGGGAATGATGCTCATAATATCTTTCGACATGGCCTTTATCCTAACCACTTGAATCAATTTTGGTACGTAATTTCCACCTTTTCGACATGACTCGAGACTTAGGGAGATTGACCCGTACTATTTAAACGTGGGGAACCTTACACTCCTTTAACCAACTTATGTCCATACCCATTACTCGATGATTTCAAGCCACTCTTTATTTGGTGAATGACCTTATAAACTTTGACGCACTGACTATGACTCATCTAGGACTGACTCTAACTGCAAAAAACACTGTGCTAACACAACGCAGTACTTTCTATAGGGTTAGGTATTTTTATCTTTTGCTCTTGTTCTACACCTTCCCTTGTTTTATTCCCTATCCTATATCTCATTTACAACCAATGCCATGAATCTACCTTTTAACCCCCCTTTCCCTCATTGTTACAGTTTCACAACCCTTTCTAACCTAGCCAGTGTTTTATTTGCTCGAACAACCGCACGATTAACCCTAGGTTGTTGTCTCGAAACCATGTTTGAAAAATGTTGAAATCATGTCATGACCTTGATTTGAGGCCCCCCCCCTCTTGTCAAGTAAATAACCCATGATGAGATCACCTATAAAGACAAAAATTTTAAACTGTGGCCTTAGTTTTTCCTTCAAGCCCCATCAGAACACTTCATGGCAAATCCTCTTATTGTATTGGAGGAGTTCTCTTTGACTCGTCCGATATGATCGAAGGAGTTATTGATGATAACTTCTCTGATATGACCCATTCTCTTCAAAAACTTTAATCCCAACCTATCTTATGCATTCACAACACTTAACATCAACTCCTCTGATTCACATTAGAGGAGTTGACTGCAACCTCATCGGTGAACCATCTACCATTCAAAATATTTGATAGCAACTCCATCAATGCACCATCATAAAACTTGGAGTTAACTCCTCCAATTAGCATTGGAGGAGTTGTCCCTAAGAAGACCCTATCAATACTCGGTAACCATGTTGTGTAGACTATATGTGGAACCTAATGCATCACAATTCTCTCTGTCATATATGCCCCTGATATATTACTGCATGCATGAAGGGATATCATTCAATTGGGATGATATCCTATCTGAAAATATCACAATGGATATCTCCACTATCAAAGGATCCCAACTTAGAAAGTTTCCAAGATTTCACATGTCCTTGTACTTCCTGTACATCATGTGTATAGCCCATAAATACCCTAGTATGGGGTGGAGTTGACATCCATCCGAACCGACAATTCATGTATACTGTAAAGTGCTATTGGAGCACAAATACCACAAGAAAGACCTGAAGATATGTGAGCACTTTTTGGCCCCTTTATATGAGTTCATATTCTACACCACTCCTCCTTGCATGACCAATACAACTATAGTAGTCATAAGGATAATTGGATACTAGTATCTCATCGAGCACAACACATATATAAGGATCTATCACACAATGGAACCTCCTCATTTTATCCCTCTATTTGTGCTTGAAAAGTTGGTTCTCTAGGAGGTTAAATACTAGACCATAAACACGGGGTCAGGAGAATGTTATGTCGACTGAAAAAATAAATATGACCATCGATTCCCCTATATGTTGGTAATTACTTCTTCAAGAACACCACACAAGCCCAATCATAGGTAAATACCTTTCTATCTTATCACTTTAAAGAAGAGAAGTATATAATACATGATCCCAATAATACTGTGAGAGACTACTTCAATAATATTGGTCTTGTAAATGTGTTGAACCTGCACATAATAGATCTATCTAGAAAATAACACACACATTTGTAGAGAGAAATTGAGAAAGAAGAAGCAAGAGAGAAATAATGGAAGAATTCTCTTTAACTGAATGAATAATGAATATTTTACACATGATATACTATGTCTAACTCAACCAATGCGCACTAGAGGAGAAGATAATGTGCCATAGTGGTGGTCTAGAGTGATCTGGACACACACCAACAATTATGGGAGTAAAATGCCACCTAAGTCTAGTATCTCGGGCAACCTAGCTAAGTTAACTAGTATATCAGTCTTCAGTTAACTGAACGAAACAGAGTGAAGTGAGGAGGAGATCAGGGAATCATGTGTAATGNCTTGTGTTCATACTTGCGGAAAATGCATCCCATGTCTTGGGAAGACCGTTGAGTACTATATTTAGCAGTTCCTTCTCTGAGATGATCTCTTTGATAGCTTGTAGTTGATCTATTAACTGAGAGATCCTCACAAATTATGATGTTATGTTGTCATCATCATTCATCTTCATGTCACAGAGCTCATTCTTCAGACTCATTACTTGTCCAATGTTTCTGACTGAGAAGAGGTTTGTTAGGGCATCGTACATCTTCTTAGATGAGTCAAGACAGGATATGTAGTGTATCAAGAGGTATTTTATAGATTCCACTATGATAATCATGGCATTGATGTCACTTTCTTTGAACTTCTCCATAACTACAACGTTCTGCAATTCCTTCTCTTTTCCTTCTTCAAACTCTGGTTCCACGATCTTTCCTTTCACGATATCCAACACTTTATTCTTCGCAAGGATGAGGTCAATACTTATCTTCCATGCTCTGAAGTTAGAAGCCCCATCTAACTTGTTTTCTGACTTCATAGAGTAAGTCATGGTTGTCTTGACTGGGTCAACCCTATATTTGACCAACAACTCAAACTTGACGTTTTTGCTTGTTGAGAGTACCAAGAGATGCGCTAGGATAGGGTGCACTAGTCTATCCGAAAATTAGGTCAATCGCTTCACTTAAGGTGCCTCAACGAGAGGATTAGTGCTTCTGCAACTGCACCTGCCAGTAACCCTAGCGACAGTGCTTTGGTAACTGCTCCTATTAGAAACCCTAGCGATAATTCTTCAATGAGCTTAGTATCCTTATGGATATGCTCCCTTCCAGTGGTTAGACTGAATGAAGGAGGTGTGGGCCCATAACCTATTAGAATATAATGGATGTGCTCGTTTAACCATAGACAATATTGCTATTGTCACCCAAACATAGGCCGAAGCCACCCCCGAGCACCTTAACCTTGAAAAAGAATCATTCCGGAAGCAAACCCTATGTTAGATAGCTAAAAATATGGTGGCACACATTTCTCCAAGGATATCACACCAAGAAAGAGCCGATCAGAGATTCCAAACCATAAACAAGAGATAGTCCAAGCCAAAACTGAAATCTGCTAGCAGCAACAGCTGCAACGACAACTCTCCTCCAAACTTGCACACAAACTGGCCAACTGCAGTGTGCACAAGTGCTACTTCTATAGTTCTGAGAATGCTTGCCAGAATGAAGACTGACCTCCTATATTTATACTAAATCTGGCAAACTGCCTGGGCTGACTTCTCATTCTGGGTGCCTATTTACTTAGTATATAATATTTTCTTTAGTTGACTTCTTCTCTTGGAGGCTAATAACCTAATACAAGTTATCCTCTTGAGCTAACTTGTCTTCTAGGGTTATTAGCCGACTAATTAGGGTTTCTTCTTGCTTCTCGGAATATTCTATTCTCGTCAGGTTTACACGTGGAAGTAAATACCTCCCGCAACTACCATAATATCAACAGGTAAGACCGTGTCTTATTTAAATTCTACATAGAGGGAACTATTTCTTGATAGACTCCACATAGTGAAAAAATTAGATGACATGTTCAAAACTGGAGAGGTAGGGTGTGGGGAGGCGAGTCCTTGGGAATCTCACGCTGTACCTTTTAGACAATCACGATGCTTCATCACACGTACCTCTTTAGGAGGAGTATGGAGTTTATGGAGAAATGCATGTGGGATGCAAAGATGGAAAAGAGTCAAATAGATGACGTCGTTTTGGTTGGGGTTCAACTTGCATTCCCAAAGTACAACAATTGCTCCAATATTTTTTCAATGACAAAGAGTTGTGTAAGAGAAATAACCCAGATGAATCTGTGGCCTATGGCGTTGTGCAGGCCGCCATTCTTAGCGGCAAGGAAACTAAAAGGTGCAATACCTATTGTTAATAGACGTCTGCGGGAGGTGTAATGAAATTAGTAATACTGTGGAATACCACCATTCCCACCAAGAAGCATATTTCTTCAAACTATTCCTACAATCAACCTAGGGTCTTAATTCAAGTGTATAAAGTTGAACGGGCGTAGACTAAGGAAATTCAAAGGAAGGAGGTGCTCTAACCCCTCGAACTCGTGATATGCGATATCATAAAATGATCCTGGTCGTTGAAGCCAGAGGACACATGGCGAGCGATCAACTTACCAAGTCAAAAGCAACATGCCAACATTTCTTTTATGACTAGTGTACTTGAAACTTTTGATCTTGTTTCCTACTCATATGTTGAAGGAAAAAATGAATGGCAGAAGGCCATATAGAAATAAATCATTTTTTTGTTGAAGAATCATACTTGCGACTTATTTTGCAAACCACAAGGAAAGAACATTGTGAAGTGTCGATGGGTATACCAAAACCAAATTTACCTCTAAAGGTGTTTTCGAGTGACATAAAAAATGCTTATTTGTGAAGGGATTTTCTCAATAAGAAGGAATCAAATACACTAAAAACTTTTCCCCTATCACAAAGATGAACTATGTTCGACTGATTCTTTCCCCTGCTGCTCGTTTTGGATGGTAAATCAATTAGATGGATGTGAAGAGAATATTTCTTCATAGATACCTATCCGAAGATATTTTCATGGAACATCCATTAGGTTTTGTGACAGATTCAAATTTGTTTTGTCGACTCAAGAAGTCACTTTATGGTTTGAAGTAGGCTCCCCAAGCTTAGTATGATAAGATCAATAGTTTTTTTCTTCGACTTCGTTTCAAACGTTGTGAATATGATCACAACTTGTGTGTACTCCATACCAATGGAGACACCTTGATTGTTTTTGTATATGTATATGACTTACTCATTACTAGAAATAGTAATGATCTCATCCTTATACTGAACAAACAACTTGTTTACTGCTTTGACAAGATAGATCTTAGTACTCTGCATTAATTTTTGGGTCTTCAAGTATTACCACTGTGTGATGGATTTTTTTATTTCTTAGTCTAAATATGTGAGGGATTTTTTGAAATTTTTTAAAATGGATTATTGTAATCCTTGCGCTACTCCTTTTCGGTCTGGAGTAAATCTTACCAAAATCTATCAAACTCCCATAGTCGATGCTACTCTTTATCAAAAATTGGTCAATATTCTTATTTATCTTACGCATTGTCGACCTGGCGTTTCCTTTTCTATTAGTTTGGTTTATTGGTTTATGTAGGACTCTAAATATAGCCATTGTAAATCAATCAAACAAATTATTCACTATATCAAGGGTATCACTCATTTTGGTATCAAGTTGTTGTGCTAAGCACTACAACCCTCCATTTTCCATAATTCCATTGCAACTTCCTTTAGAGAAAATGAATCCTCTTATTTTTATATGTTATAAAAGAGTCTTCCATAAACCTCTCTCTTTACCTCAATTCTATATGGGAAGTATTACTTACCTTAAGAAAACATTGGCAAAAAAGAAATACTTGAAAAAACATTTTTTAAGAAAATCGAGAAAGTTCCATCTAACTCCTCTTATGTGCATCAGAGGACTTTAACTCCTATGATGTAAATAATGGGATTTCCCCTCACTCTCTCTGATGAATCTCTCTTATCGTGCAATTTTCCATCAATTCCTTCGAGGGAATCAGATGAATTGATTCCAACTCCTCTGATGCCCATCGAAGGAGTTTCCTCCATGTTCACCGATGAAATCGAAGGAATTAGGGTTAAGTCCCTCGATTTATATTGGAGGAATTCCCATGCAGTCTTCCAATATGCATCAGAGGACTTAATCCCAAGTCCTTTAATCATAAATAATAATCCAATGACCGCATTTAATGCCAAAGTCATCGAGTCCTATATATTCGTCGATGGACCCATCCTTCCTACCATTCACCAAACATTAAGAAGTCGGAAAGGATTTCTACCTCGATACAAAGGGAATGTTGAAACCTAGATTCACATCCACAAACTATCAAATTCATCCACGTGGAAACACGTTGACAGGTAAGCCTCCAATGCAGTACTTTCGCTAGGGTTAGGTATTTTTTATTTTTTGATTTGGTTGTTATTTTTCTACACCTTGCCTAAGACCTTGTTGTCTTCCCTATCCTCTATTTCCTTTACATCCAATTCCATGCATATACCTTTTAACCCCCCTTTCCCTCACTGTTATGATTTTTTCATCCCTTTCTAGCCTATCTAGCACTAGATTTGCTCAAGTAGCCTCACAATTAACCCTAAGTTGTTTGTTCGAAACCATGTCTAAAAAATCCTAGAAGTGTGTCATTACCTTGATTTGAAGTACCCCCCCACTCTTCAAGTAAAGAAACTATAACGAAATCACCTATCAAGCCAACAAGTTCAGACTGTGGCCTTATTTTTTCCCTTCAAGTCCCATCATAACACTTCATGGAAACTCCTTCGATCGTATCGGAGGAGTTCATGTTAACTCCTCTGATATGATTGGAGGAGTTCTTGATAACTTCTTCAATAGGAAATATTCTCTTCAAAAAATTTAATCCCAACCTCTCCAATGCATTCCAAAGACTTAGAATCAACTCCTCTAATTCACATCGAAGGAGTTGACAACAACCTCACCAGTGAACCATCTACCATTCAAAATCTTTGAAAGAAACTTCGTTGATGCATGATCAAAACACTTGGAGTTAACTGCTCCTATTCACATCGGAGGAGTTGTCCTCAACTATTCTAATAAAAGCTAATTCAATCAACCTTTTACATTGATCAGAAGCCTTGACACTAACATGTATGACACACATAGGAAAACTTGTTAGAAAATCCTCCAATTTGCGTCAGAGGAGTTAATTTCTAAATCTTTGATTTTTCCTTAGGAACACATTTTTCACCCTTTCTTCCTCAAACTTTCACCAATGTGCTAAAACATTCCTCCCATCATTTTATCATCCTCAGATGATGACTCCCCACCCAGTGACATACCCGATGATTCTTCTGGTAGTTCAAATTCTCAAGCTGCATTCAATTTCATATTATATGTAATTTTAATCTCTGTACTAAGCTCATATTTTATTACAGGTGCAAGTATGTCCCCTCAAAAGAATACAACAAGTAAGGTACTTGTAACTGAGGCCTCCAGTAGTGGACAACAAGCCAAAGTTGAGCTAGAAGTAATTGGAGCCATGTACGATGACACATCGAGACTTATGGAAAAGGACAGAGAGACACTGAAATGGGGAGAATTATACCACATGTTCAAAAAGTCTAACTTCTCCACTGAAGCTGGAGAACCAGATGAACTTAAAGAGTTCAAAAACATCAGGAAGTCAGACATTTTCATATTTACGGCACACTCAACAATATTCCCATGTTCAGATGTCATCCTCGGGATTTTGAATAATATAGATGTGAATGGAAGATGCGTATGCAATGCTTGAAAGGATCCCATAGCTTCATTCAGACTTGAATATTAGGCCAAGTGTTATCTCATAAAAAAGGGAATTAAGAATCTATATAGTAAGGTCCTTAGTGATTTTGAATACACACCCAAGGACATGTTTCCCAAATAGTACAGGGATGACAAACACTTCAAATTAAGGCCCAAAGGAGGATACCCTACAAGTTCCCCGAGAATACCCTATCGGTACCTGGTATCCATGTTGTATAGAATATATGAGGAACCTGATGCATCACAATTATCTATGTCATATATGGCATTGATATATTACTACGCGTTTGAAGGGATATCATTCAATTGGGATGATATCCTATCTTAAAATATCATAATGGCTATCTCCAATGTCAAAGGATCCCAACCTAGAATTTTTCCAATATTTCACATGTCTTCGTACCACATGGAAATCATGTGTATATCCCATAAATACCCTAAGTTGGGGTGGAGTTGGAATCCATCCGACCCGACAATTCATGTGTATTGTAAAGTGCTTTGGGAGCACAAATACCGCACAGAATACCAAAAGATATGAGAGCATTTTCTGGCCCCTTTATACAAGTTTGTATTTTGCACCACCCATCCTTACATGACCGATAAATATATACCAGTCATAAGGAGAATTGGATATTGGTATCTCAACGAGCACAACACATATATAAGGGTGTATGGTGCAACAAAACCTCCTCATTTTCTCCCTTGGTTTGTTCCTGACAAGTTGGTGCTCTAGGAGGTTGCATACCATACCATCATACACGGGATCGGGGGAATGTTATATCGACTGAAAAAATAAAGATGGCCACCACTCCCCCTATATGTCAATAATTACTTATTTGAGAACACCAAGAAATCCCAAGTAGATGTAAATACCCTACTATATTATCACTTCGAAGAAGAGTGGTACAAAAGACATGACCCCGAGAATATTGTGAGATACCAATTTGATAAGATTGGTCTGCCCTAGAAATATACCATAGACATATGGGAAGAAGAATAAGTGCACCATAATTCCCAGGCTTATGATGAAATCATGTGCAATAGGTGTGGCCACGAAAAGGGAATAATTGTAGATGAAGAAAGGGATAGAGAAGAAACCAGAAATAAAGTACTAGAAGAAGAAGTTGAGAAATCACCCCATACTTCCACCTCGATACACTCAGGGTCAGTGAAAGAGGTCGAAGAAGCACCAACTGAAAAGAAGAGGAGGGATAAAGAGAAATTCCTAAAAAAGAAGAATGATGCATCAAAGAAAAAATAGAGTATTGATGCAGACACGACCAAAGATAAAGCCAAGGAAAAAGAAAAAGCTGCAGTCGAACAAGAGTTCAAACAAAAGGAAGAAGTATGCATAGAAGAAACAACAAAAGAAACAATAGAACAAGAATAAAAGGCAGTCAAAGAGGAATATGACAAAGCAACTGAAGAAGATAGATAGGAGAAGGTTGCAGAAGGAAGAGGAGGTGAAACCCACCCAATGGAAACTCATATCAAAGAGACATCAACCATAGGAAAGGACACATATATAGGAGGAAGTGGTTTGGAAATGGGACTTTGGACACCATTTCAACCGAGTAAAGTTATTGACTTGAGAATCTTCACCTATGACAACAAAATTGGTATAATTGTGTAGGAACAGGTGAATAAAGTTCCAACAATGGAAGGGATGCATATATATTTAACCACACACGTTCTTGTGACAAGAGTTATGAGGGGAAATCCCATATCTACAACTAAGACCACCTCTCAATTCATGAATTATAATGTGGAAAACACTTGGATACTGTGCCAACAGAATGAGAAGAAAGAGGCAAGGATCAAAGAGTTGGAGGGAAGACTCCAAGAAATCAAAATTGATGAACGCATCCTTCAAAGTTTCAAAGTTAGTGTTGAGAAGGTCAGGAGATAGATAGAATAATCCATCATAGACATATGTGCTCACCTGCACCTCTTTCAAGAAGCAACCGCTACAATCATAGAGCAGAATAATCAAATACAGACAAAATTGACACAATACAACACTATCCATGAAGGTATCATGACATTGAAAAATGGATTATTGAAAGTCCTGATGCACTATCGGAACTATACTGACCATCAAAAGAAGAAAGAAAAATGGACTTGTATGCACTTGACCATTGTCAACAGGTGGGGTAGAGAGTTGATAAGGAATTTACCCAATCAATGGTGAAATGGTCAAGGACACACAAAGTTGTGCAAGAATTGATCAAGAGAAAATGATTACAAAGGCTAGACGAGCTCAAGAAGAATCTAGTGACAAAAGAGATAGCAGAAAATGTGCATGGCATCACGCATCAAATAAAATCAGTAGCTAAATTTTCCACCACAATCTCCACTAATTTCATACATCAACGCTTACCACAACCGGTGAAACTGCACACCATGATACAAGCATTCATGGAGACCTTGGTAAATGAAATTAGCACCCTAGAATATAGCATGGCCATGAACAATGCATCCTTGGAAAAAATATCTTATAGAAGGATCAGATCCTTGTACGACCAACTGGAAATCTGGAAAACATACATCAGGGAAAAAAATCCTTGAAATAAGACAAAATAGTGGCTAGAGGATGTCAACACCTCTTTCTTATTTTGTCTCTTTCTCAACCAAAATCAATTTTTTCCTTATGATACACTTGTCACTAGAAATTAGGAAGTTGAATCATTTTTGTAATGTTCTCTTCAAGAAGAAGACGAAGAGTCATCTAGTAGTTACTAAGAATTGTATAAGAGATAGTAGAATCTCATTTTGAACGGGATTTTGGCTCTTCAAACACTGTACACTTTTGAACTATTTTTGGAATACAATGTCAACTAAAGTTGGAAAGCTTTCCTTAGAGTTTTCATATACTATTGTTTAAATTGTTCATACAGAGAAGCCCTTAGGG
The DNA here is from genome assembly GCA_010110895.2 of Picea sitchensis. NCBI lineage: Eukaryota > Viridiplantae > Streptophyta > Pinopsida > Pinales > Pinaceae > Picea > Picea sitchensis. The sequence continues at coordinate 213 of SNQJ01S0107580.1, read as the reverse complement.
CCAAATTTTGACAGATATAAGGACTTGCATGTGTTGTTTTTTTATTGTGAACTATTTCAAGAAGAATGTTTGTTGTTCACATGGGATGTAAGAGCATGCTTGTTTATGGACTATTCAGATGCAATACATGTTTTCTTGCAGTTTTTTCACTCTTTATTATATTACATGTCTTGAGTGAATGAGCTTCCATTGTATGTGATATAGTGAATTAGA
>SNQJ01S0107579.1:19315-49022 GCA_010110895.2 Picea sitchensis | reverse complement strand
CCAAAGTAAAATTGTCTCTTAAAACAACTAAGTGTTAAACCAAAAAAACAAATTGACTTGCAAGATAAAACAACTTAATCAAAGAGGGATGAGAAGATTTTAACAAAGATCAAGAATTCAAGGGTTCTCCTTAGCGAGTCAAGAAGATATTATGTCAGAAATGAGGGGTCCCATTTTCTTGAATAAGAAAAAATCTTTGTACACTAACATGCAAGAAAAAGGGAAGGTGTTGATTCCCAGGACAACACATATTCATCTTTCCAACAAAAAACACTTAGAGTTGGGGAATCCTGAGTATTTCAAGGGTTGGCCTAAGCATAGGCCACCAAGCATTAAGGAATAAAAAAATATATCCCTCTTAGGCTCATTGAAGTTTTTCCAAACAAGGCGAAGCTAAAATAACTAGGTAGAATGCTTTTTTTTGTTTTTTGAGGTAATATCTCACGAGAAACCCCTAAGTACTTCCCCACTTCGTGGATGGTAAACGAGGTAAATTTTCAACCCTAATTACGTTCAATCCTAACCCCAAGGGGGAACAAGAGATTCAAATCCATGACCTCCTCTACTAGGGATATCTTCACGTCTGGCTCATAACCACTTGAGCTAACCCTTGGGGCCCATAACTAGGTCCAATACTTAAATGCCACCATTTATAATTTTTTTAGTTTATCCCTAATCAAAACTCTAGGGTTGAGCTACCGGTAGCCATGTGCAATATTATATTTCTTGAAACTCTTTGAACAATTCCATCACCTTTCTCACCACCACAAACCTGGGACTTGAACACATAATGCAAGGAAAAGGACATTCATAACTAATTCACAAGCACATCCAATGATGGTTTTGTTCCACCAAGCCAATTGACTTTCATTTTTATATCTTTGGGCCTACATTTATAGGTGTGAGAGGAACCATCAATCATGTCCCCCACTTTGACAATTCCTTCCTTGAATGGCCACTTGGCTAAGAACCACAACACCTCAACAAAATATTTTCCCTGAAACTGGATTATGGGGGACTAGTAGATGTAGTGGTCATTAAACAAGAGCCTAGTTCATAGAGAATTCCCTTTCCACATTAAGTGATGCTTGATATTCCCCCAATATTTCCATATACTCTTACCCAGAAGGTTCCTTTAATCTAGACTTGAAGTCAACATAAGGTTTTAGAATTTCAACCCTTCCCACTTCGATTTCCCTAGCAATGCCCCTCTTTGAATGCAATTCTGAATAGCTTTCCAATTTTCATGACCCTCTACTGTGCGAGTAACCCATTTGGCACAAACGGTTTTACCTTTCCTAAAATACTCAATAATTTGTAAGCTTCCCTAGTCTTGCAGTGTACAACAAAGTTCCCAATTCACCTAGTGGAAACCCTTTCTTCCCTACAAGTCATTTCAAATAAAATCTCACCATGGTTTGTCCAACTTTTTCCAACTGCTTATAGGGTGTAGAAAAGGGAACCTAGATAGAAAAGTAATACAGATGGATCATAGAATTTTTTTTAAAGGAAAACTAAATATAGGTTCCTAGCAATAGAGGGTGAGTAATCTACTTGTCAACCTTATTGTTTATGCACTGCAACACATCCTCCCCAATAAACTTTGGAGAGGCTTGGAAGGAAAAGGGAATTCCCATCAACTTGAAAAATTGTGCAAGTTTAATTCGGGACCAACCTTGTTTGTCAATCCAATTGGGCATATCATCCTTATCTAGTCAGTAACATGCAGTCTTAGCTATTTGGAGTCTGGACCCTAAATTCTCATTGAAAGTGTAAATGCAGTCCTTGGTGTTAGCCATTAATTCTTTCTCTTCCAAAATAATGAGGAAGGAATGGATGACAAAATATACAATAAGCATTTTGTTCCCATTAATGTTGAGATTAAAATTTTATTTTTTACAATATAGATTTTTTATTTATTTATTTATAAGCATATACTTATTTTGATTTTTATATTTGTTATATCTAACAAATTTATACTACCTGTTATGGGGGTAAAAATAGTTTATTGATTTTGACATACAAAAAATTACAACTTGAGACATGAACGTTTAGGATAATTTTAAGGATGAAAAGTTATATTTAAATGTAGAAATATGGGTTAATCTTACTAGTCCTTAATATGCAAAATGTAAAATGTTTGGCAACAGTTTTGTAAAAATATTCAAATTTCTAAGGATTTTATTTAGTTTTTATTAATTTTTAGCCATTTTAATGGTAAAATCATTTTAGTCTATGGAATTTGGGCTAGTTTTAAAAAAAAATGGAAATTGGTTAATCTTTTTTGGGAAAAACTATGAAAACTTAACCTATTTGTGAAATTTAGCCCCTAAAATCATCTATGTTTTTAGATTTAGATAAGTATTAATTTGTCTTTATTTAGTTTGATGGTATTTGTAGAAGAAATATATTCTTACCCTTTGTGATGGGAAGAATAATTTTGTTTATTAATTTTAATGATTAAAAAATTATTTTTGTTTAGTTTTTAATTAATATAATAGAAAAAACATATATTATAATATAAAAAAAATATTTATTATATATTTAAAAATTAAAAAAACAAAAATTTGTGACGAGAAGATCAATTATAATATTATTTAATTTTTTAACTAATATAATAGTAAAAAGAAATTAAATTACCATAATATTAAAAAAATAGAATGTTTAACTAAAATTTATTTAGAGGTAGGTTCCATTGAGAATTGTTTTTAATTTCCCATGGTTAAAAGATTTTGCATACCTTAAATGTGAATGAGAAATGAAAAATTAAAAGGTTACATTGAGAATTGTTTTTAATTTCTCATGGTTAATAGACTTTGCATACCTTAAATGTGTACGGGAAATGAAAATTTAAAATGGCATATTTATTGGGATTTTTTTAAATATTGAATATTTTGATAGATAATGAGATATTATTTTGATAGATAATATAAAATAATAAGAATATAATCTAATTTTAAATGGATAATATTGAATTATTTATTTGATAAATAATAAGATAATATTTTGATTGAAAATTGAAAAAATAATAGGAATATAATCTAATTTTAATTAGATATTAAATTTGATGTATAATTATAAGATATTTTAAAGAATTTTTTTTTTTTAAATAATTTTTGAAGGTGGTTAAACTTATTATCCTTTAGTTGTTAATTAGTATTTGGCAAAATTATTTTTGGCTACTACGTTAAATCCTTATTAAAAAAACCATAACCTTAAATAATTCATTATTAAAAAAAATTACACAATCTTAAATATTTTATTAATGGTTTTTAAGGAGTAACCTATTTCACAAGTTCCTAACTAATGGAAAGTAGTTTTGTAGTTTTAGGTCTTACTGAAGGACCAACTGCCTAGATAATATATTACAAGAAAGCCAATTTCCTTTTTAGTCATATGTGAGGCTACCTTCAATGAAATCATGTGATGAGGCTATCTGCAAGAAAACAAATGTTCCTTGTAATCATTGATGAGACTATCTACAAGAAAACAAATATTTCATATAGTCTAGAATTTAATTGCTGAAGCTACCTTCAATGAGATATTATAGATGAACCTTATAAGATCACGTTTTTAATTAAATCAATCTAGATTCCACCACCTGGAACCAAATGCTATTCTTTATTAAAGAGTTGCTTTTCTGTAAAAATAAAATAAAAATATGCATTCAAATAAAATAAAATAAAATGTTGCTGCGACCATTTAAGGACTCAAACATTATTACGTGTGCCTCACTTTTTTTAGCAAATACACTTCAAATCCAAACAACACAGATGTAAGGCAGGAGTATCCAGTTTGATTCTCCAAACGTCTATATCTTTTCATTGTCGTATGTGGCAAAGCATCTTTTGGACACATTTGATGGACACGCGACGTCTTCCGCAAGCAAACTCTGAACGTGAATTGATGGATAATAAATTAACTACAAGACGACAACGCCGAAAGGATTCCTGTTCTGAATAATTAGGTCAGCCATTGCACCACCCTTTGACAACAAGCGACAAACGCTCCTGCATTATTACTGTCACAGAATATTACAATTTTTATATGATACTGCCAGAATATTTCTCGCCGACGGTGCATATTATAATACAACTTTTGCTTTAATATCGACTGGACAGGCCAGGAAAACGGCTCTTCCGGAAATCTGAAATTTGGACTTTGAATAAGAAAAAGCTGGGAGGAAGGGAATGTAAATATTTATGGTTATTTAAGGATAAACATTATTACGTGTGCACACTCACTTTTTGTAAATACACTAAATCCAAAACAACATGAATCGCCCAAAACTGAGTATCCAGTTTGATTCTCCAAACGTCTATATCTTTTCATTGTCGTATGTGGCAAAGCATCTTTTGGACACATTTGATGGACACGCGACGTCTTCCGCAAGCAAACTCTGAACGTGAATTGATGGATAATAAATTAACTACAAGACGACAACGCCGAAAGGATTCCTGTTCTGAATAATTAGGTCAGCCATTGCACCACCCTTTGACAACAAGCGACAAACGCTCCTGCATTATTACTGTCACAGAATATTACAATTTTTATATGATACTGCCAGAATATTTCTCGCCGACGGTGCATATTATAATACAACTTTTGCTTTAATATCGACTGGACAGGCCAGGAAAACGGCTCTTCCGGAAATCTGAAATTTGGACTTTGAATAAGAAAAAGCTGGGAGGAAGGGAATGTATGTTCAGAAAACGGTTAAGCCCTCCATCAATCATTTAAGCTTACAAATCAAATGAACAGTCGGTATTTCAGACGATTTTAAGCTCGCCAAATGGCATTTCAGGTCCACAAAATGTGTAACGGAAGCAAAGCAAAGAGATTCCAATATCCCAGCCATGTGATTGCGGCCACTTTTGTCCAATTCATTTCATACAAAAAAATAAATTATTCCGTGGAGTGGGATGTGAAAAATTAACACATCTCGGAGTTACTAAGCCGCCACCGCAAGAAACAACGAGGCCCGAGATATCGGGCTTTAAGTTAACATCTCTGGTTAAAGTCAAAAACTCTACGGACATTGCCAACCAGATGAACAGTGAATCCCGATGGTCGCGCAAGGCTTAAAAAATCCACATGGGAATCCATAATAATAATTTGGCTTCAGCGCACACAACAAAACTCGATTCCAACAACACTCACGACTTCAACGGGTCATTATGTTCGTGGCGTGGCCCCCTCGCGTATGGAAAACAAATCAGTTTTATATATTAAGCATGGAGTGTAATCTTCTCTTTCGAGTTACTTTCTCCGCAGGTCTTTGCAGCTTGCTTTTAAATTTCCGGTCAATCCAGAATTCTGATCGATTTTTTGAGCATCTGGATTGGTTTAATTTCCGGCCAATCCAGAACTCTGATCGATTTTCTGAGCATCTGGATTGGCTTAAAATGGGGCAAAACCCCTGGGGTAAGGTTTTGAGATACAAGAAACTTTGATCCATGCGAAACTCAGGCTATCCCTGAAAATCTGGCCGCATCGTTGCAGTTAGCCTACTCTTTCTGATTGTAGGTTAAATAAATAAAAGTAGAAGAAGGCAAGATTAACCAGTACATTTGCATCAGTAGTGTGCATCAACAGTGGATGGTGAATATCAATAGAGATCACCCTTCTTCAGTTGTAAAAAACTATTTCTAACTCCTTTATTGGACAATGGAGATTAAAAGAAGACACAACTATTGGTTGTATCTCCACGATCCAATCTTGCATCCTCCATCCTATTTCCAAACTAAAAACATCTATCAGCATAATAAATACATTTTTCATGAAAAACAAAACTTTTAAAAGCAAAATTATAACAAATTTATCAATGTTTGAGCTTTGAACCTCATAATTTTTTGTTTAAAAGAGAAGAAAGATTAGCACTACTGAAAGAAGAACTACAAAATGAATTACAAGGGAATTGTTTAATTGTTTTACTTGTTAGATCTATTTTTGTATCGTGGTTTTTCCATGGAGCAAAGGACCTATGTAAAGTTGGATCCCTAGTGAAATTGATATTATATTGCTTGTTGAAACTTGGGAGCATAATGAATCTAAGGTTCTTAACATAGAACAACTTGTCTTGTGGGTCATGTGGATTAAGAGATCTCCTATCACAGAGGAATTGGACGCATAGTTTGTTACATTAAAAAAGAATAGTTTTCCTCACATTAGGCTTCACAAGAAAGACCATTTCGATAAGTGCATGTGGATGGAAATTTAAGATATTAATGCTAAGAAGATTTATATAGAGATGTGTTATTTTTTACCAATTAGTTTCACCTTTTATAAGAAAAACAATCTAGATAAAAATTGTCCTTACAATACCTTAGTTCCACCTTTTATAAGAAAAACAATCTAGATAAAATTTGTCCTTACAATACCTTAGAATATGATATTTGTATTATGAGAAATGAAGGAAATATCCTCTAATGCTAGAACAACAACTAGTCAAGCTAGTATTTTAAGCAATGATTCCAACCCTAATCCTCTATGGCTAGATGAGGACCTTGTTTTAGCTAGTAGATACAAAAGAAAATCTAAAGACTTGGTTGACATTTTTTTTTCTATCAATTTAATCAATCTTTGTAGTCCTCAAGATCTAATAATGTTCAATGGTCTAATGAAATGGCCAAAATCAAACCAAATGACTTGTATTCATGGACTTGGAAGTAGTGTCATATATTGTGTGATATCTTATATCCTCTTATACAACCAAATAGTAAATTTTGACATCTTAAATGGCCATGAGAATGACTCTGATCATAGAAATTTAACCCTAACTCTAAACTTTTGTATGCACAAAAACCCCTATCGAAGAGAATTATGATAACTAAAAGCACTTGATTTTCCACAAAGATAAAGTTGAACATTTTTAAAGGATTTAAATAATGAATTAAATCTCTTATTAAATAAGAACAATATTTAAAACCTCTATCATAATTTTACAACAACCCTCTCTACTTCCATTAAGAAGTTCTCTATTTAGGTGATGTCTAAAAAGGAAAATAGAATGACCAACTCTTGGTATGATAAAGAGTGTAAGTTCGCTAGAAAATCCATTAAGGATGTTTTTAATGAGTCCTTCAAATCCAATAAGTTAAATAGGCACAAAACTCTAATTAAAAGGGGGAAAGGGTACTATATAAATAGAAAGCAACAAAAACCTTTGCATCTATCTAAGCTAGATCCTCAGAAATTTTGGAGGCAATTTTTAACTCGTAAAACTTAAGAAAACAATAGGATTCACTTGAGGGACTAGAATTGCTTCCTTTAAAATATTTATGAATCCCCTTATGTCATGGACAACATTAAAACCCTTTTTATACAGAAAGAAGTTTTTTTTATAAAAAAACAATAGGATCCACTTGAAGGATTGGAATTCCTACCTTAAAAATATTTATGAGTCTCTTGATGTCATGGAAAACACTCAAACCCTTTTTATAGAGGAAGAATATTTTCTATGGAAAACATAGAGTTTCACATTAAGGGGCTCACAAAAGGGAAATCTAACGGTATTGAAGGCTGCCAAGTAGAAATTTTAAAAATTGGAGGGCCTATCCTCATACCTCACATCCACAAGCTCTTAAATTTAGCATTCAAGAAGGAATTCCTTAAACCTTGGACTCAAAAACTCATTGTACTATTTTTAAAAGTGGGGATAAAAAAATTCCTCTAATTATATGGCCATTATTATTATCCCCCTTTTAGCCAAGTTATATGGAATTATTTTGGAAAAGAAGATTAACATATGGATAGAAAGCCACATAAAAGGAGCTAAAGTCTAGGCTTAATTAGGAGTTATCATTCAACTGTGGACCACCTCGTTACACTTAGGATCATTGTGGAGGTGTTGCAATAGTAAAATCAATATCATGTGTCATTTCACTAACTTTAGAAAAACTATTGACACGGTGCCCATGACTAGCGTCTGGAATATATTAGAAGAGCTAACGATTCCTTCCAAGTTGAGAGCTATTGTGATAAGGTTGTACAATAATTTTATTTTCAATTTTAGGAACACTAAGGTTTGGTCAGAAGAAATTAATTGTAATATACAATTTAAGCAAGGTTGTCCCATGTCCCTTACCCTTTTTGGCATATGCATTAACAAGTTAAAGGGTTTTTTGGAAGAAATAGGTTGTTTCAGCTTGACTCTAGTTGATATAGCCATCATCCTTCTTTTTACAATGACAATATTTTTTCTTATGGTGAGAAATCCCTATTGTTAGCACTAAGATTCACCCTTAGATTGCAAGAGGATAGGCCTAGTACCCATCAAAATGTTTGGTAGATGTTGGTTTTATGAGTGGATGTCAAGTTGACAAAACTCAATACAAGAATGATTTTAATCACAGAAACTGGACAAGCAATGCACAGGGAAGTGAGGGCCTCATTAACTTCAGTCAGTGTTTTGATTTTGAGTGTGAGAAGAATGAAGACTTAGTGAGAGAGGTGAACAAGACTTCTATGGGCATTGGAATTTCAAGCAGCTTGGTGAAGAAAAAATCAGGCTCAAAATCACTCTTGAACTCAAGTTTCGGACGCTGAAATATGTCACAGCATCATAATGATGAAACCTACATCACAATGAAACTACAACCACTCAGTTGGATCCTCCATGCCCGGGCCTTTCAGCGTGAGAGGAAATAAGATAACAAGGAAGCTGACTAAAACTGGTCACGACACTACTGTAATCAAACCTACATTACAATAGAATCACAACCCTCGACTGGATCCTCCATACCCGAGTGTTTCAACACATTTTAAACAAAGAGATGAAAGAAACTGACTTCTATTAATGTGAAAGTCTCAAATTTGATACATAACCAGAGAATAGTTTTGACATCAAAATATTACAAAATAGGGAGCTTTGCTCAACCAGTTGATGACCTTAACAAATTCTTACCATGAGATATTTATACTCAAACCCATTTACAACTGCTAGAAGTGTGATCTGATCTAGCCATCTTGTCTAAATATTTCCACCTGTGTACATCCTCTGTCGGACTGTGCGTGAATCTTCCTCGGGCTGACAGTTTTGACCCCTCTATGCTAGGACTTCCATGCCTTCTATTTATGGAGTGAGCTGAGGTTTCAAATATCGCCATGTGTCCATTAACTGATATCTCCTTAGGATAGAAACAAGGCCTAATTACGATCTAAGATCTGAGAAATCCTACTACCTTTAGCACCACCACTAAAGTTTATCCACCCACCAATCCTAGGATCCATTAAACCTTGTATGGAGACGGTGCCAAAATTGGCTTTTAAGAGCCTTGAACGTAGGGAAACAGATGATCACTATGTTTCCTTGCCTCCCCTTGAATGTGGCCTTGGGCCATGACCCGATGATTTATTCAAGGGCGCTTGGAACTCTGCGCTTCAGGATTTCAAAAATCTTCTATGTTCAATTTTCATGAATTTTCGAAGTGTCGCATCCTCGGAGTGAGGGATCTGGTGCCTCATGTCTTCTCGCTTTCGATGACTAAGATTGAATCTGAATTCAAGATCTCTAGGAGTTTTGCGCACTCCTCAATTGGAAATTCCCGTAGTGACCTTTTCTGCAACTTCACATCTGCCTCCATGCGGATTTTAGATAGACGACCCATATTGACTCTGGCTTTCGGGACTTCGGAAGTTTGTTGATGTGGCTGCAAAGATCAATGACTCCCACTGAATTGAGAACGATGGCTCCTATTGGCTCTGGATTTCGAGACTTCGAATTTTTGGATGAATAACTCTTACAATCTTCAAGAGTCCCAATTTTCGCAATGTTTCCCCATCGTCGATCTCTTCCCAATGAGATCCGACATTCAAGACTCAACCTTTACTTGATATTTAATCTCGGGGCTTCTACCTGGTCACTAATCCTCGTGCAACCTTAGAAACCTTTTTTAATTACGCTTTAGGGAGGCACCAATCTTGGTGCTAAGGATTGTTTATGCTGAAGAAGAATATTCCCCAAAGAACGTCTTCCTGAAGCTGATATGGTGACCTGACGTCACTTTGTTGATGTGTCATGGAAAGGAGGAAGACACACGTCACTTGAAAACCAGCGGATGATATGCCCAAAGGTGCCTAAAATGAATGCCATGTGTCAGCGTTAGGCGGATGCCATGTGTCTCTACAGATGAGTGCCACGCGTTGGAACTGAAATCCTCCATAGGAATACCTTGGGAAATTGCAAACAAGGAGAAAGATAGGATGTTGAAACTGTGGATTCCGGAGAAAATTTGAGTCGTTGGATCTAGGAGGACATGCAGGAGAGATCCATGCACTCCGAAAAAACCAAAAATCTCGAAACCCGAATTCCAAAGTAAATCATGCCCGTCCACTGGGGAAGGACACGCGACATTTGATCTTCAACTTCAGAATTCTTTCTGACGTTAAACTTCGTGCAAATTTATAATTTCAAATGCCCAAGGGATGCTAATCTGAACTTTGCATGGAATCTTCACCATTGAAAAATGAACTTGCGTGCTTGCTCGATTTGATTCCACAATGGACTGCTTTGAGTGTTGTGCTTTGTGCCCATGGTTGTTTCCTGCGTAAACAAAGATTTGGATGGCTTGTTGCGGGCTTGGGAAAACAGAATGACCAGTGATTGAAACAAAAGGCGATGAGTGTTCATCCTTAGAGAAGAACATAAAATTTTCAAGCCGAGACTTATTCAGGTAAGACATCAAGGGAAACCAGGTCGCTCAAACAAGAGGGAAAAATGACTTTACTTGTTGAAGGGAAAATTTTTAGGACTTGGCCTGCAAAAGAGAGAGAGAGACGGGGCAAGGATACAGACTTAGGTAGTATCAACACACACGTATGACCCTTGACAACTTCATGTGATAACACCTATGATATCGACAAGAAAATAAAAATTATCAAGGATTTATACTCTAATACAAGTATGATTGTGAACATTGGAAAACAAAGGTTATGATAATTAAATCCAAAATGCCTACTTACGCTAGTTTCATGTATGACAAAAACATCTCAGATGAAGTAACTTCATACAAATATCTCAAAATGTATCTTGATCACAAAATCAATTCTAACTATAACATCGAGAAAATGATAAATGTATGGTGGAAAGCTTATTATGGGATTGAAATCAAATGTAAATCAACAAACCCTTTCCTATGGGATAAGAACAAACCCCTATTTGAGACACCCATCACTTCTATTATCTTATATAGTTGTGAAGTTTGGGATACAACATCTCTAGATAATTATGGAGAAATATAGGTAAAATCTAAAAGTGTTTAATAACTTATAATATCAAAATAAAATGCAATACACCCTATCTTATGCTCTTCATAGAAGTGAACCTTTTCCCCAATGAGAGCACAACTATGACTAGTTTGTACCTAATGTACATGATTAAGATAAACAACATGGAAGACAAGAGGCTTCCTAATATTGCTTCAAAATCTATTCAAAACAACCTATGACTCAAGCGAGGGTGGCATAAAGATGACAAGTTTGGATAAATCATTAGAGAATAAAGGAAGAGGTCACTTTCCAGATTAATGATAATATTAAAAATATTGTTACATCTAAATTTAAGGAGAAATTGTGGTGTAATAAAGAATTAGATGTTAAAATAGAATTAAGATACTATAAGGAGGTGATCAACCATAATCTAGAAAATGTTAAAATAGAATTAAGATACTATAAGGAGGTGATCAACCATAATCTAGAAAATCAAAAGTATATCTCTATTTTAACCGGGATGTAAAAGCTAAAGCTAAAAATAAGCATTGCTAAAAATAAGAACAAACTCTCAAAGTGTTGGATCCAAGGGTGGAAAGCAAGGAGTTTTTCAATGTTAGGCAAGGTTCACCTCGAGGGCTTTACCCTGGAGCCATGGGGACACCTTGAGGTAGTGGTCGAACGGGTGGTTGCACCTCCGTAGATACTATAATAAAATGGTATCGCGGACCGCGGCACACATGTTGGACAAAGCCCACCCCCACGTTCCTTCGACTTATCACCCCTCGAGGTGTAGATTTGCTGATCTGAGTGTGTTGTTGCTGTTGTTAAAGTCACCGTTCAAACCTCAAGGGGACAAAAATCCAACCATGTTAAGGGTTGGTGTAGCTCAGGCTGGGTGTGATCCCTGTGTGATTTTGATGGTTTAGATGCCCTTGAGTCGCGGTTTTTTTTCAAGCCACAGGTTAATCGCGTGTCCCGCACAAATTAACAAACAAAAAATAAGAACAAACTCTCACGATCTCCCTATATAGTGGAATAGGACATTTGACGCTTCCCAAAAGGCTGTGGGTCAAAATAATTTGTCATCTTTGTGACACTAAGAGGGTTGAAGATGAAAAACACTTTTTCTTAGAATGTCCTACTTACACCGACATTAAATCACAATTTTAAAATATTTGTTACAATACCAACATTCTTAACCTTTTAACTCACCAAAGCTATAGTAATTTAAGAACACTTTTCGAGTATAGAAATAAAACTTCTAAATTAAACCAAATAATTCTTCACCTTTCTTAAGATTTGATAAAACAATTTTGTTTCAATAAACATTAACCATCACCATTATATATATAAAATTACTAATATAAAGAGATTGAAATACTAAAAAGATTTTATCAATTATATTTAATTAGACATCAAATTTAATTTCTCAATATTATAAATTTTAAATACAATATAATTATTATTAAAATTAATACCTATGTTTCTAAATAATATGGTAAAACTCTGAGCTAATCCAAAAACACACCTTTAGAATAATCAAATTTGTAAAATATGTGATATTTTTCTTCATAACATGCCAACTCTATGTTGTTATCAGCGTAACTTTATATATTTAAGTCTCTTAATTTATGAAAATTATAATAATATTTATACTTTTATTTTCATCATATTTAATTGTAAAAATATATTGTAAAAATCATTTAATATTTATTAATTTTTAAAAATAATAAACAATATTATAATAAATTTTATAAAAATATTATATTGTAACTTGAAATATTTAAAATAAAATTAAATGATAAAAATAAATTAATAAATAATTATCATATGAAATGTGCACAAGACAAAATTTCATTTTTCACCCAACCAAAACCTAAATAATTTTTAAATATTGTCGACAAATCGAGACAATGCTACATCCATTCTTAGGATTATTAAAGAAGACCAAGCGAGTAAACAAATCCTTTATAATATGGTGGTTGGCTCTTTAACCATTTTAAAATTTTAGAAACCTACATAGTTAACTTACATGGATAGAATAAACAAATTCCTTAGAGTATGGTGATTGGCTTTTTAGCCATTTTAAAATTCTAGAAACCGACATTGTTAACTTCCTTACATTTATATAAACAAGTAAATCTTGCTACATTAATGTTCATTATTATATAATATATAGAGAGTCTATGTTATAAACATGGAATTCTAATTATATGTCCATGCATGCCTAAACATCTCAAGTTTAATATTATAAAGAATATGGAGCCCTTCAAACACTATAATCCGAAAACATTTTTCTCATTCTTTCCCATGTCTTTTATGTTATATATGATAATTTAGGTTTTTCACTCATTTTTTTTATGAGCTTTTGAATTATATTTTTTCAAAAAAATTCTTTGTCATAATGATTATTTGATGAGCTTTCTAAATTATATATTTTTTCAAAAATCCTTTGTCATAAAATTCCTTTATCATAATGATTATTAAAGCTTGATGATTATAATTTACTTTAAAGAATTTTGTATTTAAATATCTATATAAATTTAGTTTTTTCCTCAAAAATAATTAATAAAATTAGATTTGATTTAATGATGAATTTATCGAGTATGGAGAGGGGTTATATCTTTTAAATTAAAATTATTTACATATTCAAAATGTTTTTACTTAAAAAGATTTAATATTATTTACATATTCAAAATGTTTTTACTTAAAAAGATTTAATGCTTCTCACCACTTGATTAAATTTAAAGTTGTTCATAATACTAAGTCAATTATATCCTCGGATGGGGTGTTAATTGTGCTCCATGCATTTAATGGGATTAAAGTGGCAATTGAGGTTATCTTTTCACCTCAATGTCCCCCACATGCTCAACTCAATCGCTCCACTACAACAACTCATTCGGTCAGACAAGAAGGTAATGACAGGTATGAGAGGGATAACTCTCGCACGACATAGGATGATGAGGGATCTTATGGTGACTTTTTTTCTTCGAGATGTTCTAGACTGTTATTGGAATGATCTCGAGGCACCCTAGTGGATAAAACTTTGAACGAGATTTAAATCCATATTTGCAGTAAATAATTGTTCCGGGAACTTTCTTGGATCTCTTTCTCTCTCTCTATCTCTCGATCGTCAAACAATATCAACTCAGATGATTTAAACTCTCAACATCAAGAGGCATGTGTCCACGAGTGTTTCAGAAATTTAAGATTTCATGGGAGAGAGTGAGTGAATTTGAAGAAAGACAATTAAGCATACAAGGCACTACTAAGGATGAATCTTGTAGTTTATTAAAAGAAGAAAAATGCACCGAGCAATTAAGAATTTAGAATTTATAACAAATGTATAAGATCTATGAAAACATACTTCAAACAGTTATGAATATTCACACATTTAAATATATGGAGGTACCCTCTACACATCATACAAATGCATAAAGAAATGACAAGAACTGGTCATATCAAGAATTACAGTCACACTGAATATGGTGCTTAATCTACTACTTGAGATTTTATTTCTCAAATCCAATACAAGTATCCAGAATGGAAGAGGTGGATTTACAAGGAGATAGATATAATGGAAGAAGAAGAAGGTGGATTTACAAATTGAAACATAATGCGGGGAATTAATCTCTTGAGGCCTGTTAACTTCACAAACTTTTTTTTTGCTTGAGGTCCTTTTGATCAAACAACTTTGAGTATATGAATCTCTTTAATTCTCCAAAGTGTCAACCTTAAAAATGAGTGCCCTATCCCCTTTTTATAGATTCCTTAATTATGAGAAAACCACTTATTTGACCCAATATTGCTTCTTGATTTTGATACAACTTTTGATTTCCTGATACCACCTTTGATTTTCTGATTGATTTCTATTAAGTAAAAAAAAAATTACCACCAAAGTGAAACTCGTTGAAGTGTTCTAAGGGGAGTTTCTTTTACCCAATTGAGATTTTATGTGTGGATTCTTCTAAGTGGCTCAATTAGGCAGGAGTGTTGCTCTAGATACCCTCTACCTTTGAACAATTGAGGTCCTTAGCTAGATGGAAGAACACTTAGTCGTTTCCTCTCAGCCACCATCACCTAATGATGCAAAGAGTTATCTACAATCCTTATGGGTCCTCTTCTTATTGTCTTGGCCGATTCGTGGTCAAATAGTGCAATTGTACCTTAGGATGGACTCTAGGACGTCTTGTTTCTCTTATGTCTGAGTCAGTGCAAAAGGAGAGGGGCCTTTGCCTCATTTGTGATAACAAAAGAAGCTCCTCACATGCCAGTAGCCATTATGGTTGATTTGTCTCTCATGAGGGGAAAAACCGTGTTGGAGGATCATCTTTTGTGACCCCCAACATAAGATAAATTCACTTTCACAAGTTGAATTGCTTGCAGATTAGTTTTTCCTTTCTCTTGGGGATTTCTCTTATAAGGCCATGACATGTATTTAGAGAGGTCGTTAGTGAGGAAAATGATTTTTTACATCCAACTGCGGTACTTTGAAATCTGTTATTTACTCATGTATACATGTGGCCAATGATTTATGTCCTTCGTTGGTTGTACCTAGCAGTATGATGATTGGAAATGATGTCCATATGTGAGGCCACCTATCAAGTTGTGGGGTTTTCTAATCTCTCAGCTAATTTGACACGGAGGATTCACAACATAACCTACATCCTTCATAAACTTGTCTTTTATGTGATTTAAGGCCATGTGTAATTTTCCCTTCGGCTAAAGCATTTGCAAATTTAGTGAGGGCATGAAATTTTGAGTGAAATCATTGTTGATGTCATCATGGTCTCACATATACATGGAAACCATGTACTGGTCCATGTTGGAACCTGTGTGGCATGGGATCAAGGTACACACCACTAGGCTTGAGACATTGCTTTGTTCCTTTGGTGGGTCCTCTTTGTCCAAGTGGCAGCTATGGATTTGTCCTGGTGAGTGCCCTGCTGGAATGTGACTCTATCTTCGGCTCATATAGGTGTCTATGGTGGAGTGATGTGTCAACTCCACATGATGTTGGGTCAATGTCCAAGTGTGTGCTTTGAATTGGAGGTGATGAGTGGTTTTTCCAAACCACAAATTTGTTGTTTCACCCTACCAATGGTGGTTTCCTCCTTCGTTCCCTTGTCAGGAAACACCATTCGTCGAGCGTCACATGTCCATTTGAAATTTTCATCGCATCCTTCGAGCTTGTTAACACTATTTCGTGTCCACGAGGTGACATTGGTTGTAATTTGTTGATCTTCCCATTTGCGACCATTCAATGATCGAGCCCCGCAGATTTGCCAACACTCGATCTTGGCATATGGTCTCGTGGAAAAATTCCCACTAGCACATTATAAGCTCTCTTTGGGGAGTTTTTTACTCTGTTTATTCATTATAATAAGTTCATAGCATAAATTTGAGTTCTTGGTACCCTACATTTTTCCATTTTCTCCCTTTTGCACAAAATTAAATCAACTTTTTTGGTTCAAATCCTTGATAATTCGCTCCTCTATCCTTAATTGGTCCAACTATGATCCCGTGGCCTCAGAGATCTACATATTAATGACAAAAATGAATCTGGTACTAACATCATCTCCAACAAGGAAAACATATCCTTGTGATCTCCTAATAAATGTAGATCAAGTGCCTTCTTCTATTGGGTTATGGAGTCTATCTTGAAATGAACAATTCCCTTCATTCCTTAAAACTGATCTGATATGTGAAACAAAAACACTCAACAACTTACAACATTAGTACCCTATCTACTTGATCATGTAACAAAATGGCGAATGAAGTAAAATTAAAAATATATGTATACATGAAAGGAAATGACAGTGATTTATTTATGTGCATGTTAAGAATCTTTGCAATGTTCATTACTATAAAAAGTGTTTAAGAAACTTCCAATTTATAGGAGTCCCAAATGATTCTCCATCCAGGTGAGCCAACTCATAGGTGTTGTTATCTTGGACTGCAACAACTTATAAGTGTCCAAGCCAAAGATTGTCAAATTTACATGCTTCCCCTTAGCCTCTCTTCTAACATCCAATTTTAGGACCAATTCTCCTATCATGAAATTTAGTTCTTTTGTCCTTTTATCAAACATTTCCTTCATCCTTTCTTGATGGACCTGATATTTTATCTGCACCTATTCCCTAATATGTTGGACCTCAATTAATTGGCTTATCCTCCTCTGCATGTCATATGATTTTTCCTCCTCATCTTGCAATACTTCCATCACAGGGATGATGATTTGAATAGGGAAGATGGCTTCCAATCCATATACCAGCTAAAAAGGAGAAGTTCCAATGGATATTTTTATGCTAACTCTATTTTCCCAAACTACATACTTCAAATGAGAATCCCATGCCTTTTTGTTTTGTAACAAAATTTTCGTAATAATCATGATCAATCTTTTGTTTCAGGATTCAACCAAGCCATTGCCTTGTGGATAGTAAGTTGTAGAGTGTCCAAGCTCTATTTTATAGTTTTGACATAATTGAACCATTTTGGAAGACTTAAATACTTGAGCATTATCAATGATAATCTTCCCCGGGTAGCCAAATCTAGCTAAGATATTCTCTTCAAGGAACTTCATGACGACTGTATCAATGGTTTCCCTTGTGGGAATGGCTTCTACCCATTTGGTGAAGTAATTAGTAGCTATCAAAATCCATTTGTGTTGTCCGCTTGAATTGAAATTGATTTCACCATTGAAATCCAATCCCCACTACTTAAAATGTGCCTCAACTTTGATAGGCCTCAAAGAGAGGGGCAACAAATTTTCATTCCCTGCAAAATTTTGGCATTCTAAACATGCCCTAACCATATAATTCACATCAGAAAATAGATAAGGCCAATAATAACCAGCTCTAAGGATCTTATAGGTAGTGGCTCTCCAAGCATGATGACCACCACATGCTCCCTTATGAAATTCAGTGATAATACCTTCAATTTCCTCCTCAGTGAGACAATTTAGCAACATGCCTCTTGGATCTTTCCAAAATAGATTTTATTCCAAGATGCAATATTTTATAACCTTCAGTTTGATAGATCTATCCTTGGCTTTGTCCCATGTTGGTGAACACATTAAATTTTTCAAATAGAAGATGATGCCCTTATACCAATCAAACTTAAAAAAAATTGGGTTCACCTTCCGAGATGGTTCTTGTGTTTCATCCACTTCAGTTCCTACTTCTATGATGTTTGATGATAGTGTATTCATGCCTAGAGATCTGTAGTTAGACTCATCTAATGAGTTTTTCTAGTCCTTGTCCCTTAACTAATGTTATGGGCTTAATCTCCACATCATACTCTTGGATTTTAGCAATCCACTTACCTCTCCTTCCTTCACTATTAGGTTGTATAAGGATTTACTTTATAGCACTGTGTTAAGGTCATTTCCCACTTCCAAAATTTACCTCCCCTTTTCTATTTTCCCAAATTATTTTCTCCCTTTCTTTTCCCTCTTCTATACTTACCCGTTTTTTCCCTTTTCTTTTTTCCCTCCTACTATCCCTTTCTAGTTCTACACTTAGTCGCATTTTTCAGACGGCGGGTTCCCGAGTTGGTGGACTTATGGTTTCTCATATCCATCTATAACTTCACATCACAAGTCCGACCGACCATCATGTTGTTCCATACTTAGCCGATTTTACGATCGTGGGTTCCCAGGTTGGAGGGATCGAACTCTCGTGCTCCCATGTTCTATGATATACACCTTGCACCAAAAAGTTATGGGATCTACATTTTGATCCATGGAATCCCCGAACTTCCAAGTCTCATTCTACCTACGATGACTCCATCTGACTGCCACACCATTCTATACTTAGTCAATTTCGCACCTTATACCATCGCAGACTCGCAGGTTCGTGGGTTCTTGGGTTCACAAAAATATCAAATCATATTTTTCTCTCATCTGTCCCCGCCACCCTCATTCCCTTACCAATGCATATTTACTATGCTTTTAATTCCAATAACTTACCATATAGGTTCGAAAGGATTGTCATTAATAAGTGAAAGGCTCGAGGAGATCTCCTATTAAAACGCATTAAAGAAGGATTTATGGAGGATTATATTATCCCCCTCCAACGTTCATTTTAAACATAATCTAGAGTAAGGGAATTCTATCTTCAACTTATGGAAGCAACTCGACGACATTTATGTGGGGATACATTGAATATTTTTGGGCTCAAGGACTAGAGTTTTCAATGGTCTAGAGCATATTCCTACTACCCATCCCCTTCTTCCCAAAAGAAAGTAATATGGACATCTGTAATTGCACATGCAGGTTGTGTCCTAGAAGTCTTTGACTGTAAGGAGTTGGTCACCTGGTGCGCTAAGAGATATATTCCAAGCCAATAGATTATTCAGTTGCGGGACCATTCCCTTGTCTCTCTATCGCCTCAGGTATTTCGTAAGATGTTGAGACTTCCCGAGCCAATGCTCACCTTCAAGGACGAAGATTGCAAGGAGTTATTAAATAATCATGACAATGGATTGGGCCTCTTACCTGAATTCCTAGAGAACCCAGCGGTCATCCCTGAGGACATCACGAGATTGTAGGTTAGCTCATTTAAAATTCCCTTACGGGAAATTGCATGGATTTTCACGAGGATAACAAGACAAGAAACTACAGACAACATCTCCTGGATGATTCTTTACATTCCATATTTTACGGTCAAAGAACAGACCATCTTCGATTGGGGTAAGTTGATTTCCATTGAAATTTCTTCCCAATTTTCGCAATACAAGAAGGATAAGAAATTATTTATGTCATATTATTTGGTTTTCACGATAGCGCATTGCTTTCAGTTCCAGAGATTATCTCTATGTAAKAAGTTAAACTATGAATTCGACCCAGTAACCTTATGGTATCAAACATTATGGAGGCACAAGGCCTCCCATCATTTTTATGAACTTTTTAATGATTTTGTCTTAGTTTTTAAAGGATTGTTGTTTGGAAAGGACACTCCMTGAATGTCTGACCAGGAAAGTAAGTTCCTGGATAGGAAGGGGACACTAGAAAAAATGGAGAATTATAAAGTTATAAGGATTTTTTGTTCCAAGGAAAATCCTTCCTTCCTTCTGTGTCACATATCTGAAAAAATGTTTGTTGCTGAAATAGCAAGGCAGTACAACTATTAGTTGCATTTTTTCCATGAAAAGAGAAAAAAGCAATTCATACATATGCCTTGGAAATTTGGGGACTTCATATTCAGAAATATGAACAAGATTGATGAATTTGCAGGCCACTTCCATAGCCGCAATCTAAAATATATTGAAAGAGTAAAAGGGTTTGACCCTAGTGGAATTTTTGTAGAACATCTATTGGTTGTTGGTTTCAACAATTCTTTCATTAATGCTATTATGGATGAAGATGGATATAATGTCTCAGGCACTCCTTCTCATGACACTGGTGACCTGGAAATGATACTCAACACCAATGAGTCATATAAGAAGAGAGGAAAAGGTTCGGGTGAGAAAAGTTCCCAATCCCCGTCTGTCACTCCAAAGAGTACAACATCTCGGAGCAACGCTCCAATGGCCCAACAAATTAAGAAAGTAACCCACATTTATTCAGGCGGAGGAGGAGATAAGAACCCTCCTTCAGGAAAAAATGAAATTTCTCACAAGCTTCCCTTGAGGAAGAAAAGAAACAACATTGTGCAAGAAGAGGAGGGACCTCGAGGTGAAAGAGAGATCCATGACCTCTCCCTTGAGGATATGGAACTCGAAATTGACATCGAAAAAGTGTTCCCCAACGTCGACCAGTTAGAGAACATTGCTCACCAGAATCCTCAGATGGAAATAATTAAGTGCGAGACCTTCGATGAAGAAGAATATTTTGTATTTCAGAGCGTTTCTTTTTACAGTGAGTCCAAAAATTTGATTATTGAGAAAATAGATGTAAAGAATAAAAAGGGGAAATCACGTTCAGAGATTGACCTACGGAACATACAGCCTTCCCAAATCTCAAAAATTCATTGAGCAACTAGATATTCTCTAGATAATTCTATTAGAGGCCTTGAAGAAAATAATGTCAGGTTAAAGGAACGAATCAAATAATTGGATGAAACTTTAATGCCTCTTCCAGTACTTTCTAGTCCTTTAGCAATGATTGGGCCTACCACACCTGCAGCAAAATTAAAAGGATCGGTAAGCCTTCTCACATCATCTCGGGGCTATGTGGAGAAGAATATAAAGAAAAGGATGGAATTAATTACAGAGACTTGGGAGATGTCAAAGAGCATGGTCTCTTTTGTAATGAGAGAACATGCTTTGCATGAATATTTATAGGCAGATTTGAAAAACGAGGAAGGTTTTTACCTCGATGTGGTTGTACCCTTTGGTTTTAAAGTTACCACTATGATAGATTTGAGAAGAATAGAGGAGAATGTCCCTTCTCTAAACCAGATAAAATAACTAAATTCATGCTAGAAGGAAAAGGTTAAGAACCTGAATATTATTGTCCAAGCATGCAGCCAGACCATAACCAGAAGAGAAGAATTATTCAAAATTTTGACTAAGATAGACCTAGCTGGGAGCACCAATGAGGTCCAAGACCCAAAATTGATACTCTACTCGTTGTTCTTAACCAAGAAAGCATTTAACGAACAAGTTGATATCTTTAAAGGGTTATCATTTGAAAATTTCTATGGCATTCTTGAGTATAGTGAAGATGACGTGGAAAACTGGCTAGTCGACTATTTGATTAAAAATCAAGATATTGAAGAAGATTTGCGAAATATTTCTATTGATCTAAGGGACTTGGAAGGGGAGCTCTTCAATATAAAAATATGGCATGAAATCAACGTGGAACCAATGAGGATTTACATCGAGGAGTGGTTTAAAAAGGATGTCGACAAACTTACTGATGAAGGGAAAATGACAGTTGAGACGGGTCTTGTAACCGCAATTCAAAGACATAAAAGGACATCAGCTAGCAAATGAAAAAAATGAGATACCATCATAGTAAGTTCATATTGATCACATCTTTCTGTATTTATCAAGCTCTTCATCTAGTTACTCCACCTCTTTAAATAGAAAGGTTTAACCGAAGACTGATAATTTCCTTTTTCTTCTTACCAGGTCTTGCTATCTTCCGCCGCCCACTTTCTTCTTTCAACGAACTTCATTCTTATACATATTTTATTTATGGTCCACGGGAGCCCCAATCCAAGTCATTATGACAAACACATTTTTATTTCAGAGAATATGTATTGAACTATATATTTTTTAGAAATTCCAAGAGAGCTATTTTGGGAACAATCTTGACTGTACTTTGTAACCTAGTTTTTCTGAATATAAATTATTTGAGGTTGATCTATCATTATCTTCATTTGAGATGCCCATGTATCACTCTATCAAAGTTCTATTATGCATGCAGATCATTTTCTTTTAATTTTTTATGTGATCAGAAATATTTAGCCCTACTATGATGGATGTGAGGAAATTATGTTATTTGCTTTAAATGTATGAATGTATGTGTTTCTTGGTCCATTCTCAGGAACTTTCTTTTAAAAGAAAATAAAAAAAAACATTTTTCGTTTTTATTTTATATATATTTTTACTTTCCTTCGATGGACTTCTATACAAGTCCCACATTTTAAAAATATCGAACATAGGAGTACCACCTCTATAAAAACGCGGGAGGATTTGTATCCTTGTGAGGTTGTCATTTCGGTCCTAATGGATTCAAGCGTCAACACACTATTAGGAACATAAGCCAATATATTAGAGTGAAATGTATAATCTATGAATGCTTTCAGTGCTTTAACCAAGGAATATGCCTATTTATCGATGCTACCGTACCTTAGTTCAACATCTCTCAGGGATTTGCTAGAAAAGACTATGGGTTGCTCCTGATTCTCTTCATTTCTTTCCAATAATACAATAACAATGGTGTGTTCTAAGGAAAATGAGAAAATGAGGAATTCCTTATCATAATTTGGGCTGACCAGAATTGGAGACTCTCCCAATGCTTCTTTTATTTGCTGAAAATACTCTTTAGCTTCAATGGTCCACATGAATTCATGATCTTTTTTCAATATGTCAATGATCTTTATTTTTTCAGCAAAATTTGGGATGAATCTCTTAAGGAAGTTTATTTTTCCCAGGAAAGACTACACTTCCTTTTTATTCTTGGGAAAGGAAATTTGTTTGATTTCCTCCATCCATTATAAATCTATCCTCACTCCTTTGGATATTATGTGTTCCAAAATATTCCCTTCTTTCATGGGAAAATGGGACTTCTTGGGATTCAAGGACAAACCAAACTTTTTGTGTTTCATAAAGGTATTTCTTAAGTGTTTAATGTGATCATCATTTGTCTTTGAGAACATAGTCATATCATCCAGGTATATGATAATGAATATATACTTTTCTCCTACAAATTTCATGTCCATGGCTCTTTGGAAATTTTCCCCTGCATTTATCAAACCAAAACGCATTTTTTCATATATGAAAGAACCCCTGGGTGTTGTAAATGTTGACTTCTTTATATAGTGTAGCTAGAGGGTTAATGGGGGGGGGGTCAAATGACCCATAGTGATAATAGTGGATGCCAATAAATGTAAGGTGGAATAGTTCCACTATAATATTAAATAAGTCCCACTATGGTAGTTAGATATATTAGTCTGATCATAATAAATGTAAGATGAAATATTAGAAGGTTTCACTTCTAGAAGGCTCCTCCTCTATAATGTTATTAGGTAGTAGGTATCACTATATAAAGAGGGTATAAGCAATGTAATGGAAAGTCAAGAAGAGTATTGTATTTAGAGCATGTAGCTCATTAGGAGGTTTCCTCCTCGAAGAGGCAAGTGAAAGGACTGGATCCCTTTCATTATAGGATTTATTTTATGGTGTTTCCCTACCCTATGGGTTTTCATAATAATAAAGTGGGATTTCTTATATATTGTTCTTGGATCTATTTCGGTGTTTCTATTTTCATATCTAAATAATTTAGTGATAATAGTGGAGGCGATTCAATGTAAGGTGGACTAGGTCCACTATATTATTAAATAAGGCCCACTATGATAGTTATATATATTAGTGTGAACATAATAAATGTAAAAGGACTTATTAGAATTTTCCTCCTCTAGAGTTTTATTAGGTCTTAGGTAGCACTATATAAATGGGGTATGAGAAATGTAATGGAAAGTCAAGTTGATTATTGTATTTGGAGCGTGTATCTCATTAGGAGGTTACCCCCTCAAAGAGGCAAGTGAACATGAGTGGATCCCTTCCATAATAGGATCTATTTTATGGTGTTTCACTACCCTAAGGGTTTTGATATAATAAAGTGGAGATTTATTCTACATTGTTCTCTAAATATTTTTGGTTTTTTTGTAACATCCCCACTATAATACCTAGTTTAATTAATGCGTAATGTAAATATAATGTGTAGCTACAGCCAAATCGATGTATATACAAATTTTATTTCAATGTTTTAATAATAAAATGTGATGCCAACTGCTAAGGGGGACATGGAAAGAGATGGGGGTTGAATTAATCCATAAGAGAGGGGATTTTCTAAGATAATTCCTTGTTGGATTACTGGGGGGGGGTGAATTAGTAATGATAAATTATAGTAATTTTAACCACAATTTATTCTTCAACAATATTAAGCAGTTTATCACTAGCATTCAATATATCATCAAAAGTATAATCATAAACAACATCACATTACAATAGATGCACAATACAACATTATTTACGTGGAAACCCAAATGGGAGAAAACCACAGAGTGTTTTTCTTATATATTTATCAAAAGAAAACATTCATTGGAAGCACTAACTTTCGATTCTCCAACAACAATTGGAAGGAGGTTCCAACCCCCTAATCTCAGGATGCAACCTGAAGGAAGCTACAACTCTTTGATTCTCTGCCTCCAACCAGAAGGAAGATAAAATCCCCTAGGTTCTTTGGCTACAACCACCTATCCTTGCCCCATCCAACTGCCCTATAATATAAATGTAGACCAACTGTCACTATCACAAACTATGCCACTATCATTGCCACTGTCATTTTCACTCTGTCTCTGTCACTGTCTTTGTCACTATCACATCAACCTGTATCTTCTCATGATCCAACTAAACATGTACCATACCATGCATAAAGTGTATACCAATACCTCATGCATCAATCATGAACCAAAAGATACATCAACAATGAATAGTAAATCATGAACTAGAGAATCAACCATGTACAACCTGAAATAGTAATATGTTGACCTATAGACTTCCTTCAAACCTTTATGGACCTTGTACCAACATCTTCTCAACTCTTTGTTGGAGCCGCCTTTGTTTTTTCTAGCCTGTTTTAAATTTTTTATCTTAATGCTTGAAGTCGAAAGCTGGTTTTCATTTTTTTTTCTCTATCTCCCCCAAAGTTTCAGAAGTCCCATCACACAAGCAACAACGGTTATCATACTCTCAAGGTGAGTTCTATTTTTCGTTCAAATGATTTTCCCTTTCTTACCTCGGGATTTTGTATGTCGGGTGTTATAGATCACATAGTTCACAAGTCCCAAAGAGCGAAGCGGTGAAATAACTTTAAAGTTTTACCCAGGTTAGTAGCGAGAGAAAATATTTTCTAAACTACGGTTAAGCATCGTCGGGATTTCATGTCTCGACGTTTACTAACTCCAAAAGTCTTACCGTCGTAACCCCGATATCCGAAGTCGCGAGACTCTTGTTTTACTCATGGTTGAGTTCTATCGAGGGTTCACAACTCAGCGTGTTGTTCCCTCAAAAGCTCTACTTTCGAAGCCCCGAGTCGTGAAGCCACGATATATTGTAAAACAAACTAATTAAGCACTTAACCCAATTTTATCTTCTAATTAAATGGATTACATCCTCGCGGTCTCGCGATTCTGCAACTTGGTATACGCTGCTCCTGGAAGATTTACCTTCGAAGCCCCGAGTCACAAAGTGACGATATATTTTTAAACATGATTAATTAAAACTCTTAATCCTGGTTGCGCTTTTATTAACTAAAACTAATTATCGCAGTCTCAGGTTTTAGAGGCTGGAAGGGTTAGAGTGAAAACTCCCGATAAAGTGAATACCGAAATATTAATTAACATTTAAAAAAGGACTGATTAATCAAGCTAAGCCAACATTTCCCGTGTTTTAATACGAAAATCAATGTGCACAGTCTCCGAGGAAATTTTAAACTTTCCTTGCACCAACTTGCATTACGAACTATCAAAATCTAGGACATTAATTGGAAATGAGGCGGATCGACAGGTAAGGATTTGGTTTTTATTGTTAAATTTATATTTAAGACCAATTTGACCATTCTGTTGCTAAGGACGACCTAGTTTTAAATGGTCGAAGGCATGAATCTTTTATTTGTTGTTGTCACAAATTTCATTCCTGTTCTACGCAGAGCAAACCTTTCTAGAGCGAGCTAATTTCTGTATGTATACATATCGTTATCGCAGGAGAGATAAAGTAGAATCCCCCACCATGGCCCCGAGAAAAGCGTCTAAAGCCACTGTTGAGGTTTCAGAACAAGGTTTAGACAACATTTTTGATACTTCACCTCGAAGTGTCGACTCTATCAGGACCTGGTCTCATATTCCTGAGGTTCTACAGTCTGAATTGGTAGATATTTCAGATGATTCCAGTGGAAATGAAAAATATGACCTGATCACCAAGTATAAGATCATCATCTAGGCTCAAATGCATAAAGTGGCGGCTAGGCCATGTCTGCTCCCTTATTACGATATGGTCCGGTGGGCATTAGACCATGTAGATATATCAACCAGAACCATCATCAACAAGCAGAGGGTCACCATTGGGACTTTCAGACCAGAACAATTGCAGGTTATGTACAAGTTTCCAGCCACATCGAACTTTGTTTACAATGGTGAATTCTTGGAGAATTTCAAATAGAAGGAATGTGTGCAATATGACAAGACTATGTCTAGTTTAATCAAAGACTGGGTTTCACACCCTACGAAGTTCAGGGAGGACAGTAATGATATATATTCAATAGCTTCTCTGGAACCACAGTTCAAATATATCGCCATGATGACCTACAAATTATATGGTAGAGAGGACACCACACAATTTATTCTTCAGAGGGTGCCTCTAATTCACACAGTCACTGAAGGTTGTTCCTTCGACTGGGCTAAAATGTTGTCTGATAGTTTGACCAGTCGCGTTATAGAGTATCGATCAAAGAGGGAGAGCAGAAAGATTGCTTCATTCTTTGTGTCCACGTATATCATGGACGTCGTGTGTTTTCTCACACCTTTTCCCTTGATGAGTTGGAGTTGGACTTCATCGGAGGCTGAACCCATCCACGTCTACCATTTAAAGCTATCGGAAGACAAAGCCTCAAATTTTGTGTATGAATTTTTTAACTAGGTGATGGTACCACTGCATGTCACTATCTTCGGCCACCCGCCACCCAGGATCTCAGACAGTATCGCGGTAAATCTGAGCAGTATAGACGACTGGTACGTGGAAGAAGAATGTTCATATCTCAGGGTTTTCGGTGCTTCTGTTCCTCCAAATGCCTTTCCTTTATTCATACCCGAGGTTGCTAGACAAACTATAATCGGTGGCGTAAGCAAGGATCTTAAGGGATATTCTAAGAAGGTATGGACACCTTTTCCTATTCATCTGCATTCCTATTCTTTGTTAGATTTCGGGCATGCTAAAGCAGAGGCAACAACCCTGGAAGACTTGAAATTGGTTCATGTTGAATTCAAGAAGCATGATCCAAATAGGGTCGTAATTACGGGCTTAAAAGGTTTGAGCATGAAAATTCACCCTTGGATGACATTTTCCGAGGCATGATATCTTATGCCGAGGTTTTGGCTCGAATACAAGCCCTGGCTCCTGAATAAAGGGCTGATGTTCTAAAATTCCAAGAACATCGACGGAGTTGTATTCCCCCAGTATTGTAGGGTGAAAATCCATTAACAGTAGAGGTGCAGCAAAAAGGAGCCGAAGGCTCAAAATATTCATCACCCAGAAAAGAAGAACACCACGACGGGGAGGAGCAAACTAAGAGTCCGAAACCGGAAATAAAAACTCCCGATCCACCAATAAAGCAGACTCTAGTTACCACTCTCGGTCAGTTAGCTAAGCAAATCGAATATCCCATCACCTCCATTACTCCCTTACATTCAAATCAAGGGAACATAGACGCAGGATGGATTTTCAACGAAGAATTGAGACCTGTAAGGATGGAAGAGCTCCCTCCGAATGAGTTCTTTTTTGATAAAAAGAGAAAAGTTGTGGTAAAAAGAGAATTCTATCAAGAAGAGGGATCAACGGCCAAGAAGTTCAAGGTGTTGACCAATGGGAAAGATAAGAAGAAAGAAGAGTTTTCTACAGAAATAGTCGGGACATTAGGAGCGTATGCTACGACAAACCAATTTTCAGTCGGGGTTTTGAAAAATCAGCTGAAGCGAAAAAATCGCCTCATCAAAACCTTAGAAGCTAGACTAGCCACAACAAAGGAGGTTGCCAAGGACCAGGCAAGCATAGGAATGGAACAAGCAAGAATGGTCGACAAAAAGGAAATTGAGTTGCTCAAAGCTAAGCTCGAACAAGCAGAGCTGGTAGCTCAGACCATTCATATACAGGTCAGCCAGCAAAAAGACTTGATTGAGCAGCTACAGGTTAGATTAGAGCACGCCGAAAGCCAAATCATAAATATCGGGATATTCCAGTCCCAGGATATGGAGATTCAGAGCAGGGTTTCTGCAGCCCAACGAAGTTTACTCGCCAAGGTTGAGACGATTCAGGACAATTATCTGCTTATTGATCAAGTATTAGAAAACTTATCTGTAAGAGAGAGAGAAGCTGGAGTATCTCGGGTCGCATTTCAAGAGGCTGTAATAGCTACAACAAACAGAGAATTGGGAAAAATTTCTAAGTTTTCCATTTCGGAACAAACTCGAGGTAATATTTTGTTGAAAGAATGGGAACGCAACATCTCAGAAGGTGAATTGCAGACCAAGAAGGTAAGGAAATCCTGTGAAGAGGCTTTCAGTTCCATAGATGGAAATTTGTTGGGCATTGATAGTGAGAGTAATGCTGAGATGTTGAGACAAATGGATATGGAGAAACTCTCGCTTGATATAAATGAAAAATAAGAAAGAGATTCGGCCGAAATCTCACAAGTTACTATGGCAGACATAGTTCAAATAGATAAATGTATGATTAAACCAAGTGTACAATTGTGCACTATTGACACCCTAGACCGATAGATGGAGGAAAGGTTGTCGCAATTAGTCAAAGATTGTTACATTTTTGTGGCCAATTGTCAAGCGAAACCTTCAAGGTTGATATCTTGGCTGGTGGAAAGATGTGTCACTTGTACCGAGCAGGCAAGTGGGCAGGCTTCTGGTACCAAATAAAGACAGAGATAAATAAATGAAATGATTGATCTCGTTCTTGTTGTAACTGAAAATCCTGGAACGATTGAGGTTCCATCATATGTAAATCTGTATAAATATACAATAGAAGGAAGGAACAAAGG